>APFE030237752.1:108566-150914 GCA_000404065.3 Pinus taeda
TTTATAAAATAATTTGATTTTGAAATGAGTTAGATTTTTTGGGCAAGTAGCATTAATAAGCCATGGTACTAGCCCATGGTATTGTAACAAAGCCTATTTACAGCTTAATAATATCCATGGTTAAGAACCTTATTATGTTTCTGAATTCAAACTTATGTGATCCATACTTGGATTCTTGAGAAATCTTTGGGCATTCATCACATCGGTAATATTTTGTCAATGACGATGAACCACACTAGTTGGTTTGAAACACATCAACAAAATATTACCGATGTGATGAACGTTGAAAGATTTCTCAACAATCTTGTTATGTTGTAAGTATTATGTTTTAATTTTAAAAATGTTATAAAATTAAATTGAAATAAAATATTTATAAAATATGCTGATTTTGAAATGAGTTATGATTTTTGGGCATGTAGTAGTGATAAACCATGTATTGGCTCATGGTATTTTAATAAACCCTTTATTTTTTTAACATAATTTTCATATCTGACAATTAATTTTAAAACCACATAAAAATAGTCATCAAGTAATTAGAAAAAAAAAAACAATACAATTTTAATTTTTTTTATGATAGTTTTCAAAATATTAGTTTTTAAAATTTATTTTTAAAACTTTAGATTTAAAAACTTCATAGAATCTGTTTAAATTTTTCAAAACTATTTGATGGTCAATTTTTTACCAAAAAATAATAAATAATATGTAATATAACCTGCGTTCAACAAATATAAAAATATAATTTATGCTTCCCCTCAATCCCTTCCTTACATTTTTTTTAATCTAACTTATAAGACTTTTATTAATATTCATTTTTGCTATTTAAATATTTCATTGTCTTAATTAAAAATTGAGATCTAAGATATCAATCACAACTTTCATTTAACTACATCAAATCACAACTATTTAGACTTATATGCCATTGCAACATCATCGGAAAAAATAGATATTTTATTATAAAGAAAATGATTATATGAATGTATTCTACTTATGTGATAATTAAAATTGCATAAGTATATTTTCACTAATAAGATAATGTTACAATATAAATACATGAACGCTTTATTAAGATAGAAAAACTATCTTGATATCACAATTAACTAGTTATGTAATTCTCTCAACCTCACACCAATATAGGAATCGAGTTAATGGAGAATATTTCTCAACCTAACAAGATCTAATAACCTCCTAAAGGCTAAGAACAAACTCCTTTGCTTAAAAAGAGTTGCATCGAAGACAAGTAAGAGTTATAACTCTAACACTCCCTTTAATGGATACTTGTCATAATCTGGATTAGCTAAGTCTATTTTTGGTCCAACTTGGCATTGATAATTATTACCAAAAATTTTGACGTGCATATGAGGAAACTACCATCCATTGGAATGCATGGGTAACTAGCCCCTAAAACCCCCAATCTACTAGGATGCCCTTGGTGTACATGGTTCATTCAACCATCATATCTTCATACTTGTACCTTTAATTCTCTCTAAATCACCACCATCAACATCTTGGTTTTTCTTGATTTACCCATAACTATGCTCTGGGTTTTTTTGGCTTACCCTTACCCATGTTTTCAATGCTCCTGCATCAGATTCCCATGAAACAAGGAAATCTACAAGAATCCCTATCCATATGTTCCCTCTCTCTCACAAACTTTATCACATCCTCATGTGATTTATGCTTACCACAAAAAACACATCAAGATGGCCACAAACCATCACACCAAGTGGTTTCGACTTACCACAAACCTACACTTACAAAGTGATTTTCAAAGTACCGCAAGCTACACATGCATCATCAAACTTACATCACGACTAGCTTAGGTACATTTAATGAAAAATTCCACTCATGGAGATACCAGGTACATGCATTATCAAGGACTGGTACATTAAATCAAACACGAAAATATAGACTTGCTTACAAATTGAATGTGTGACTTATATTACATTATGATCTTGAGCCTATCCCACAACACTCACATCATTTCCACCCGCACAACTTTTACCTTCATTGTCCAAAATCATTTAATCTTTGCTACTACCAACAACCATTATTCTCTATTGCCATAGTGCTTCCAAACACATTATCTCTCTTGTTTCTACTACAAGTATTGTTACATGCTTTCTTTAGACCAAACACCAAAGGTATTTTTATTATAACTAGGAATTATTTTTCCTTCCTACTACAAACTCATCATTCCTCTAAAAAAATCCAGCGTGTAACTAACAATTTGGTTTTCTTAAGAAAGAAAAATACAACTCGCTTCCACCTAAGAAAGTGTCCTTGCTCATCCCTTCATTTGTAGAACTATCATCATGTACCGATTAAAAATCAATCGTATTGTCGATACCTCAGATCGACTGGGAACCTATCGTACTCCAAGGCGTAACATGAATCTAACCATGAACATTGATTAATTGACCATCTTATGGACTTGCTTCCATCTACCAAACTATATAGGTACCATCTATTGTACACATTGTACAATCTACTATGTTACCAAATTAAAATTGTATAAGCATGTTTTCATTAATCAAATAATATTACAATATAAATACATGTGTTTTTTTCAAGATAAAGAAATTATCTTGATCCCATAATGACTAGATCTAAAAACACGCTGAAGTCTAAGAACACACTCTTTTACTTTAAAAGCGTCACAATTAAACAAGTAGGAATTATAAGTCTAATAATGATGTTCATGACGGTAATTTGATTTGTCATACATATAAGATATTCTTGGTGGTGATCTAGTTGTTATTGTCATTAATGAAGAGTAAGAATTATATATATATATGAATGGAGAAGAATTATTTTCCATAATTACAAAGATGTAAATATCACATTTTTATATATAGAAATATTTAAGGTTTATAGAATTCTGAATTTATGTAATGTTATATAGGATGTTATAAAAATGTGAATATTGACATTTCAATTTTTTATTTATTATAGTATTATTTTTTTATAAAAACCTATAAATTATTGGAATATAAATTTTTAAAATTAATTTAAATTTTATATTGGTATATATTAATAAATAATTATATATTAATTTTCAATATTTTAACTATAAAATAAAAATAATTATTTTATTAAAATTAATCTTATTATAATATAAAACTATATAATTTCATTTTAAACAAATAATATTAAATTTAAAATATTAATCAATTACTGAAAAAACAATTAATGAAAGCTATTTTTTTCATAAAATTCATTCAAAATTTGTCAACATGTACATCCCCTAATTATTCCCCTAATTATTATAGATATTTAAGAACGTTACATTGGGATTCATTTGAACCCTCATTGGAGTCTATCTAGTTTTATGTCAAACTCACACTTGAAGTTCACTCAAGGATTTATGGCAAACTCTTATTAAGATTAATCCGAGGACTAATGTTAGATCTTTTATTGAAGTTTAGCACAATATATATTTACTCCAAGAGTGATATTAAACACTTGCGAGAGCACTTAATCTAAATTTTTTGTTCATGTCACTTGTTGGTTATGTCCACACATTTCTAATGTTTACTACAACCTCCTAAGAGGTTTAGGACAAGATTTATGTGGAAATACCCTTAGTTTTATTTGTTTTATCATGAGAAGGTTATTCAAGATTTATGGTGATTAATTATTAATTTTTTTTTAAACATTTATTATGTCCAATTTTTATTGAAGTTTACTCAAGTTGCATCTTTGTTATTTTTGAAGTTTATATCTTTGTTATTTTAAAAGTTTATAAATATTTATAAGTTTATATTGAATTTATATTTTATTTACAATGAGTTTTATGTTTAATATATTAAATATAAGTAATTAAATAGTAGACAATTGAAATATTAGATTTTTTTTTTCATTTTTTTTACCACCAAGTTACAAATATTATTAGAAGTTATAGTTTTGCTTGATTGAGACTTTATCTTTAAGGGTTTGGACTCATTTTAAAATGATCTATTGAATTTTTGGAAGAAAAAAAAACTACAAAATGAGTAAATCAAAGCATAATTTCGCCTGGCCGTAGAAATAAAAAAATCACACATTAGACACAAGATTTACATGGAAAACCCCATTTAGAGAAAAACCACAGGGAAAGGTGATGTAGTAATAGAGTTTTGAACTCTCTTAGAGTCTCATAGAACCTTGTTTGTGTTATCAGAGAACACAACTACAAACATATCCTTTAAATAATAATTTCATAAAATTATTAACTGTGACTGGAAATCGCAAGAAAATTGAAAGACATTTAACAAAACAAAGGAATTGTAACAATGTTGAAAACTTTGTTTTATTCAATGAAAAACATACTGATACAGGGTGACTCCAACTCAGAGAATTCATGTTTTTGTGCTCACATGGCTTATAGTCCTTTTTTGTTTGTTTCTTCTATGTGGTTTTCTCTGTCATAGTGTGCTTTTTGTCCACTTAGCGCACAATGCTTCTCTTCCTTTTTCTTGGCTACCCTTTGAACCTCCTTTTCAAGAAATTCCTTTTCCTTTGACTCTTTTGTCTTCTTTTCCATGATTTTCCTATCCATTCACCTTCTAATGGGGAAATTGAAATGATTCCATTTCCATTAGTCTTCCCTTATTAGGTAACTGAATGGTTGGTAATTTTAACTTGACATTTCAGTTACATGTGAATAAGTGCCAAAACTCATCCATGCAATGATACAACTTGGAGTAGCAACACAACCTTGTAGTGTAGAGTAACAACAATGGTTTTACTACAACTTGGAGTAGCAACCAACCCTGTAATGTAGAATAACACCAATGATTTGATGACACTTTATTATCCAAAAGTCATCTAACTCATAAATTAAATCTTTTTGGTCGATGCAGATTGTCAAACCCCCTGGATGCTCCTGCATTAGACACCCCTGGTTAAAAAAACATGAGCTTCCAGCTCATGGGGTAGTTGCTTCAAATGATGAAGAAACTTGTAGGCATGCTAACATTATCTTAGAAACAGAATGATGTATACTCAAGGTCTTTGTTTTTCTACTTCAATAAATAATCTAGATATTATTTATTTTGGCTAAAATTTCCTCTATTTCCTCAACTAGCTTGACCAGTAAGTGTTGCTTCCATTCGTTTGGAGTACCTACCTCGTCACTCTTTTCCCCTTCATGAAATTCATATAAGTCAGTGACAATGAATATTGTAAAGATATCCAAATTTTTCGACAAGTCAAGGTTATATGCATTTTCATAATTGTTTTTCAAAATTCTATATGGTCTTTATATTTTTGTACTTTAGTTTGCTATAAATACTCGTCGAAAATATTTCTTTCTATAAATATATTATTACCATTTCACCTTCCTCAAAATATTTTATCCTTCTCTATAAATTTTTCTTCTTTTATGCTTCTTTTTATACTTAGCATTACTTGACTACAACCTTTATTTCACCCTCATACATTTCCTATATATTTCTTTGCATAATCACTAGCATCAACCCTCTTTCTTTATTCCAAATATGAGAACTTAACAAAGGCCATACTCCCTTTTAATGACTTGACATAAACAATTTGGTAAAAACCCTTACCAAATGCTCTATTCAAAACCATATCCCACTCATTGAGATTTTCACCACTCAAACTTCTTAGTAAATTCCCAAAACTTATGTTCACCACTTCAGTCTTCGCATTCTTCTAGAGAAAGTAGGCTGAACTGTATATTATTTTTTTATCTCATTTTCTGAACTGTATATTATTTTTTTATCTCATTTTCTTCCAAAATATCCTCCAAAAGTGACCAAATTTTTTTGTCAGAGATGCATCTCTATACAACACTATACAACAGGGGTAAATTTTCCATGAATAAATAAATAATATGCACGCCAGTGCGGGGTCAACTTGAGAAGCCCTACTCTACATTCTAATCTCTCTGTTAAACATAAGCAATTAAAAAAAAACCAGTGGTTGGTTTTGTCGGTTGAGGTCGCGTGTTCGAGCTCCGTAGCTGCCACTTAATCCCATTATCATTGTGAGTGGCCGAGGCCGGCGGACATAGTAGTGGTGCTCTGCACGTATCTTTGGCTCACTAATGGCTAGGATTTTAATTTTTAATTTAAATTTAATAATTAATTATAATTTTACTCCTAAAATTATAATATAAATTTTAAAGGATATTTAATGCATGACTTTCGTAAACTTATATTGATTAAAAAAAATTTGATCAATTAACCATGAATTTTGTATCTCCACAATTAGATATCAATCCAGTCATTTTAACTTATTCATTAAACGACGTTTCACTATTTTTTTTAATCCACATTCACAAAGCATGTTTCACGATTTTGTTTTTTATTATCAACTTCGTATTTGATTCTTCTAAAGTTAGTGGAGGAACATGGTTCGGTCCCTTTTCACAATTTGCAAACTAAACAAATACGTTCCTTATCCACATTTTTATCTTTTGAAGATTAATTAATTCGCAAATAAAACTAGAAATTCAACGATTTTATTTAGATTGAAATTTGAGAATAGAAAGGAGTTGCAGGTACGTGAGGAGTGATTCTTAATTTTGGAGGACAAATAGAGATACAATTTGTAGGGATTAGGAGTCACAATTGGTAATTAAGTTGAGTTTTTTATACTTTGGCAAGGTTCAAACTTAACAATTGATCAGAAAATTTAGGAAATCTTGATATTTGACGACTCAATGATTGTCATCCGGTGACTTTGGGAGGTATATTGTTCCTCTATAAAGTCAAGGATCCTCTTTCAGCATCAACAATTTGAAAAGGTTGAAATTATGCATGTGTTAAAGAATTCAAATTCTTCAGTAGATGTCTTAGCAAATAAAGGATCAAGGTTGCCACAAGGAATAATGGAAGTTAACCAAAGTCAAATAATTAATTCCCCTTTGCTATGAGAACCCGTATATGCATAACAAGATCAATGATTATAATTGATGAATAATCAGAAAAGAAGTATGTCAAATTTATCATGAAGCATGGGATTTGACAACACTTGAGGTCTTGGGACTTGAGGCACGGAGTGATTTGGCGGCCGACACTTAAAGGAAAAATCTTGAATATCTCTTGAGGCGTACCCTTGTCATTTCCCCACCACCACTTGGACAATGATCTCACTCCTGCTCTGCATGGGTCATCTCTCGGTGTTGGGTAGAGGTTAATTAGAAAGTCAAGGCCTAAACAATTAATTCGCATTCAATTAGAGTCTCATCCAGATAGTTGTCGTAGCAAGTGGTTTTTCCAACGAAGATTTTCTAATGGTTACACCCAAAATCTCCCAGGTTTCCATTCAATGGAGGAGGCACTGGTTCTAAAAGGTTATATGGTTTGTTATAGTGATGGCATATATTAGATTCACGTCCAGAAATAAAGTATTAATTCCCCCTTCAGGTCCTTATGTAGCACAATTTCTTCTCATCTTAGCCATTCTAGAGTCTGTCTTTATAAGTTGGTGAGGTCGTCAGATACATATGCCATCAACATTGGTAGTTCTTCTTCTTGTGAGTCTAAATCTATGGACATTAATACCATTTTGGATAAGGTTATGGCAACGATGGAAAGTATGCTATTGGGGTATAAATCGAGGCAGGAAACGGAGGAGAAGGTGAGTAATTCTTTGTAGATGATTGTTATCTCGAAGCTTGAGCTCATGCAGGCTAAGATTGACTGGCTACATTGCGAATTAAGGATGGAGCTAACAACAATTCACTACAAATTGGAGGAGATGGAGGAGTTTTACATTGTCGGCGGCAGTGAAGAAGCGAGGAAGGTCAAGCCAATCTTTTGGCCACCGAAGTTGATCAATTCTGATGTTTACCATTATATTGTTAAATTTTGTTTTCTATACATTGCGGATATAAGTTGCTTTTAGGCTCTTTCATGCGGTTATATAATAGACATCTCTTTAGAATTATAGGGAAATATGTCATAAGCTTTGACTACATGTGTGTTGGACTTTAGAATTAATAGTTTTGTTGAGCTAAATGAATTTTGTAAAAGTTCTGGCCTGTATTCCAGATTTTACCTTTTAATTAAAAATCTCTCTATTTGTTTTTTGAGAATATATATATATATAATTAAATTTGAGTATATAACCATAAACCTTTCTCTTTTGAAAATTATTAAAAAAATAAAACAATTTTGAAAAAAAATTAAAATGTAAAATAAAATTAATTAAAAATATAAAATAAATTTGAAAATTATTAAAATACAAAATAAAAATTTTAAGATTTTAAAATATATATTAAAAAATGGTTAAATAAAAACTTATTATATATACTTTAGTGTGATTGAGGGTTATTCATTCCCCGAAAGTTGTATACAAAGAACCAAACCCATTAATCAATCGCATGAACATGAATCTATTATTCTCCAAGGGAGCCAGCGGAGTAGGGAGTACATCACTGAGAAATAAAAACTTAATTGTGAAGTGTTATTATCAAATATTTGATTTGGAATGCAAGTTGTGTGAATTTAAAGCATATATCTACCTTTGAATTAAAATAAAAAATATATTCCTTTTATAGTATATTATATTATAGGTTTAAGAAGTTATTGTCTTAGTTTATTAGTATGGTTGAGTATTATGAGTTTGACGATGGTGTTGAGACCAAGTTCATGGGATCAATACTTTCTTTTAGGTTTTTTTTGGTTTTTAGTTTATTACTATTGTTGGGTGTTATGAGTTTGATGATGGTGTTATGAGTTTGATGATGGGGATAAATATTTTCTTTTAGTTCTTTTTGGCTTTGCTATCTTGTTCTCTGTTAAATTTTATCTATTCTTTATTTGATAATAATGGGGCTTTCCTAGTCTTATATGCATAGGACTATCCTAGTCTTATAAATCAAATGACTAACTAACATAGATAAGCCTAGTATCACTAAAATAAATTGTATTTTAGTACAATCAAGTGAGTTTTATTTAATCCTACTTGTTTATAGCAATGGTTCCTTCCTACTTTAGTCTTACTTTTTTAATATTACTTTTTTATTACATTAAGAGGTGCTCTCTAACCCCGTATGGAAGAGATGTTATAATGTCCTATTATGTTATGTTATCTAAACATTTTGATTCAATCAAAATAAAATAATAAAAATAAAATAATAAGAGACGTACTCCAACTCAATTTGGAAGAGATATGTAAGCATTTTGACTTTGACAAACAAAAATAAAAACTATATATATAACCAACATAGATCCAATATAACTCTAGATCTATCCAACATTGAGAGAGACCAAATCTCTCAAGGTGCAAACATTTCCTCAAGTTTGCACTCAAAAGAGAGGTTTGCACTTTGAGAGATTTGATCCCTCCCAATGCTTGATAGATCCAAATTTAAAATATATCTAAGTTGGTTGCGCTGAAAGGTGCTCTCCAACACAACAAGTAAGATGTGTTGTAAGATTTTGTTATGTAAACATTTTGACTTGGTCAAATTACATAAAATAAAAATAAAATTAATAGTAAGGAGAATAAAATTAATAATTAATAATTGCTAATTAAAACATTTTGATTCAGTCAAATTATATTAAAATAATTAAAAAAAACAAATAATAAAAATTAATAATTATATTTGTTTTTTGTAACTAAGAAGAATTAGCAACCGTGTCAGTCTCGTACTTGCATAACACGGGGTCAATTCCAATCGCTACCACTAAACCTCTGGGGCCTATGACCTATCCTCCTCTCTATATACCAGGTTACTTCTAAGGAATTGAACCTTGGATCTCCTAGTTTACATGATTTCACATCACTTTGATCACCAATTGAGCTACCTCTCAGGGACAACAATTATAATTATTAATTATTAATAATTAAACCAAATTAGATCCATCTTAGCTCCACATCTGTCTAGATCTATTAATAATAAAACTGAATTTCTTGAGGTGCAAATTGTTCCTTAAGTTTTGCATTCAAAAAAGAGGTTCGCATCATGAGAGATTTGATCGCTCTTGGCACTTGATAAATCCGAATTTAAGATGTATCTAGGTTGGTCTTACTTTCTTTAATTCTACTTTTTAATCCCTTTTTTCTTAGATAGTAATTGTGCCGAGAGGCGCTTTCCAAACCAATATGAAAAAGTTGTTGTAATTTTATGTTATATAAACATTTTGACTCGATCAAATAAAAATAAAATGAATACATCTATATACACACACACACACACACACAAAAATGTATGTTCCATTTGAAGAATAGATGTATATTTTCAATATTGTCAACATTTGTCATGTCACTTGTGGGAATTGAACCTAGGTGGGGAGGATTCCAATTCCTTCCCCCAACCACTCAGAATAACCCAAATTGACTATATGTATTATAAACTAGCCTAGATCAATTTTAATCGAGAGAGATCAAATTTCTCAAGGTGCAAACCTTGTCTCAAGTTTTGCATTGAGAAAAGACATTTTCACCTTGAGAGATTTGATCTCTCTTGGTGCTTGAGAGATCCAAAGTTAAGATGGATCTAGGATGGTTTTACTTTCTTAAAAAACTATGAAACTAGGTGTTGCACACTATTTTTCCGCACTTATAGCAAATGATGTTGTACCCCTATCCTTCGTCATCTAAAGCATAATTTCCATTAATCCTTGAAACAATTTGGAAGAGAAACTCACCCAGGAAGATAAGAATATTATCAAAATGCCTTTGAAACCCTAATTTTAAAAGGTGTCACGGGTGGGCATGTAATTATCTGCGACACTACTAGTTTTTTGCACTATGTATAATTCATGACTTGCGACACTATCACACTTTTCCTGTTCATAGGGTGTGACATTGTTTTAACAAAGGTAAAAATAAAAAGAATACATGTTCTTTGATTGGTTTGGAACTAGCTCGAACTCCCTACCTTGTTGGATCTCAAACTCTATCCCTTATCTCCTCCTATCCTATACCAAGCCTATAAATACAACCATCTCCCATTGAGATGGTTAGTCAGAAAACTCAAGAAAACTTGGTGAATCTTTGCTCAAATTCCCATCTTTTGATTGCAAGGCTTGGAATGAAGGAACAAACTGGGAGGAGATCCACAACATCAAAGTTTAGGTTGTAATAACTCCTTTTATGTTTAATACAGTGATACGTTTCTTTTCTATAAACATTTTCCACATTTGATGGTTTCATTACATATCTCCATGATCATATGTATAGGTCTATTTTCAAATCATATTTATATATTGGTGCTTTGATCTCTTGTTTGTTTGTGTTATTTGCAGGTTTTTTCTTCGTGAAAACTACGAACAAAGATAGGAGCTAAAGATTTCAAGCAACTAGCAATGATAAACATCGTTTAACAAGGCATGAAACACTCATCTCTTTGATTGCTCATGTATGATTTGATCATGATAGACTTAGGGAAAGTTTTCTATTACTATTTGTTTTGTTCTAAGTCTAGGTTCTAGGCCTTGGTAGACGACCCTTGTCCGAAAGGAGGATTTATCTGTCAAACACTAGGAGTGCTTGAATCATTTTTTAAATGGTGCAAATGGATTCAACACCCTCAAGAACCCCTAGAGAAAACAAAATTTTGAATGTTGATAGTTGTAACCTGGATTTCTAAAACTTTCCATTGAATTTTGTCAAAATCACGCTGAAAAATCATTAATCTTTAGGAAAAATCGTCATTTTTTTTGTTATGCTATTTCTTTAACCATTCTTTTAAATCTCCTTGTTTTTTGGATAGTAATTGCGTCGAGAGATGCTCTCCAACTCAATATGAAGAGATGTTGTAAGTTATGTAAACATTTGACTCGATCAAGTAAAAATAAAATGAATATATATAAGTCCCAAGGGTTAGTTCAAATGGTCGAGCTCTCGTTACTAAGTACCTTGCCTATTGGGAGGTCACAAGATCAAATCTCCTTGATGCCTTTGAGGTTAGGCCCGACATATTATGTCGCCTTCGGATGGATATGCATGGATTATTGCCCGTGGATGCAGCGACTGTTGAGTGTCCGCGAACCATGGTTGCCTTATATATATATATACTCTCACAAGTACAACATTGTATATTATATATGAAGAATATACATATACTATCAATATTATCAGCATACATCATGCCATTTGTAGGAAATGAATCTAGGTGGGGAAGATTATGTTCCTTCCCCCAACCATCTAGATAACCCATATATATATATATATATATATATATATATATATATATATATATATATATATATATATATAAACTAATCTAGACCCATTTTAACTCTGGATTTATCAAGCACGGGAGAGAAACCCAAATCTCTTAAGGTGCAAACCTTTATTCAAATTTTACACTAAAAAAAAATTGTATTTTGAGAAATTTAAAATATTTGACAAAAAAAAAGCAATCCAAAATTAAAATTAAAGTTTAATTTAATTCCTCTATATATAAAAAAACACAAAAAAAATACTCTTTATTACATCTCACTCATCCATGTAATTTTTTTTATTCAAAATGTGAAAATTTAAAAACTCTCTTTCCAAATAAACACACTTATTGGTAAAGATTATTCAATTTTTTATTTCTGAAAATCTGAATTATAAATGTAATCAAAATCTATGTATTTTTTTATAAAAAAATTATTTCTGAAAATCTGAATTATAAATGTAATCAAAATTTATGTATTTTTTATAAGTTAAAAAGTATAATTTCTCTATGTTTTAGGGATTTTGAAATTTTTAAACCAATTCAAAACCTTAAATAATATAAAATTATATTTTTGCAAAGGTTTAATTGTATCAAATTATAATATTCGAAAAATAAATAGAAAAATTTAAAACATTTTAATTTTAATATTTAAAATCATATAGCATTTTGATTGAGGGATTTTGAAAATTTTAAACCAATTCAAAACCTTAAATAATATAAAATTATATTTTTGCAAAGGTTTAATTGTATCAAATTATAATATTCGAAAAATAAATATAGAAAAATTCAAACCATTTTACATTTAACATTTTAATATAGAAAAATTCAAACCATTTTACATTTAACATTTAAAATTATATAGCATTTTGATTTAACAATGCTTACATCACAACTATCTATACTTGTATGCAATTCTATATCTACCCTACGGAAATGTGATAATTTATTACGAAGAAAATGATAGTATAAATGTCTTCTACCCTTATGGATGAAGTTTGGTTGTTATGCCCATGTGATGCCCTGAGTGGTAGTTTGATTGTTAAATCCATGTGATAGTAATTATATTGTTCAACCCATGTGATGTGATGTCATTCGTAGCTCTCTGGTTGTTATAGTCATAAATGAAAGGTGAGCATTATTTTCCAAATAGTTAAAGAAGTTATTACTTCATTTTCACTTTTTTTATAAGTGAAATAGTCGAACATTTTTATTAAATGTAAATTTATGTAATTTATTTTTTTTAAATCTAGATTTTTATTTATTAAAATATTTAAGAATGTATTTATTATAACTTAATTTTTAATTTAAAATATATATTATTTTGATTAATCAAGTTAGTCTCGCGAAAATTTTACTATAAAGACAAGTTAACCTAATCTTAGATGAAAATTAAAGAATTTGGATTGATTAGTCTTTTGGGAAACCAATCAAAAGTAAACTCCAAAGACAAGAAACCCTAAATTCACATTATCCATACTTTTACTATTATCTTGGTACTTGAACCTCGGAATGATTAAACATTTTTTTGAAGGTCATTTTTTCTTTTTTTCTTACGAAAATCAATCCACTCCAAGAAGTTTTCAGGAATAGATGAAGAGGATACTATGATTGCATTTCTTTGAGTTAATTCCAACTCTAGGAGGTTTGTAGTTGTAGTTGTTTCCTTATCACTATTCATGTGATCTAATTCATAGAAATACTTGTGTTCTCTCATTGACAATGCTAAGACCGTAGTTGTGAGGGGCGGACCCCCAACGTTTGAAGGATGAGATGGCACTACATGTGGCTAAGTTTAGGTTGAATGACTGTATTTAGCTAAAGAGGTTTTTGGTGTTGAGTGTCATCTGGCTGGTGCATTGTAGATTTCTTAGATCCTATTGAAACTTTTGGATCTTTCCATCTTCAAGTCTTATTCTTGGCATTTGAAGGAGGAGAACATCATTGAGAAGAGGGGTAAGCATTTTAACGATGACTAGGTTGTTGATAGATTCTATAGTAGAAAGTTATATTTTCATAGTCCACTAGCTACGAAAAACTAATGCACTTTCAGTTGAGGAGGACTTTATCTGACAACCCTCTACTGAGATTTATTTCAACACATATGCACACAAAAGTTATAATACCCTTCCCAAGCTATTTGTATATACCTTAATGAAACAACCGAGTGAGTTACCCACATCAAATAAGATATCAGGATGTAGGTCTAACCTGAAATGGAGTGGTCAAAGATGGCATAGAAAGAGGGTTAAAACTAGTAAACCATGATTTAATGAAAAGCTCGTATCAACCCTGAAACTAGGGTCCTTGTTCAAAAACCTTTAGATAATCTTGAAGATCTTTAAATTTCGCCATAAAGAAACCCTTCAGAAAAAAAATAGATTTGTATTTGGGGTCTAAGTCTGATACACCCATTCCCAAAGCATAGATGTCAATGGCCAAAATCGATTAAAATGGAAAATAATGACATGTTGCAAAAATCCATGGAAGAATTGTCAGATTGAGGATGATGACCTAGTATGATAGTTGGAATATCTTTCGCCTAATTCACAATGAAGGCTGGCCCTGAGAGCTCTTTGGATGGAAGATGAAAGAGCCCTAACTTAAGGGCATCCTTAAAGGACTTAGACTGAGAAGCAGAGGATGCACCCTAGCTTTTGGCTCCATCATTTAATCTTGAAACTAGGAATATTGTAGCATCCCTGGAAATGATGTAGTTTATGAATAAAATTCCTTCTTGAAGTTTGCTACCGTTGTGTATGTGTTGCATAAAGACATAAGGGATTCCTATCTAATCTTGAATTCTAGTGATGAGCGTAGAAACTAGATCAATTGCTTTCACCTAAATATAGAAAGTTCCATGAAAGAATGACCCCATGAAGATCGAAAAGTGCAAGAGATATAGAGCAATTGCCTTAGTTTAGATGTAGGAATATCCCAGTAGCTACAAAATTTTTCCTTTATTTACCAAATTTGCAACAAAAGAAGCAAAATGAAGAGGATTCTGGCAAATGGCATAGTCCCGAAGTAGAAAATATCTCAAGAATAGGGTGGTGACTGAAGGCATTAGGGTTTCCATTGCGATATTCTTTGATCTATACTAGTATGTTATTAAAAAATATAAGATTATTTACTAATATAAAATAAATTAATTTAATTATTAAAAATAATAATATTTAATTTATATTTTTGCAAAAATGTGAAAAAAGAACATTAATAAAAGTCTTCTTCTCCTTAAAAAAAAATAAAATTATTGTTAATTAAGAGTTATCTTGTGTGGTTTCAAAGAAGAATAGAATCTCCCCACCTAGGTTCAGTCCCACAATATCTATATATATATAAAAGTAAATTTTATTCAAAATTTATCTTCATGTTGTCATCACTCCTTTCATTATTAATAATTATCTACAAACTTTATAAATAACTAAAAAAATATAAACCCAAAAATACAATAAAAATTTAAATTACTACTTTAAATTTACTAATAAAATAATATCAAATATAATGAAATCATTTAAATTTAATTATATTTAGAAATATTTTTATACATTTTAAATTTATTATAAATTTTTAAGAGATTTACCACAAAAATTCATGTTGGACTTTTCAATTTTATTCTCATGTTATCTCTAAAATCCGTATTAAAGTTCATTACTCATTTCAACCCCTTAACCTGTAGGCTGTATCTTAAATATTCATACTTAACCTGTTTTTCAAGTTTACCTTAGTTACGCATAAGTTTACCCAAGATTCATGTCTAACGCTTTTTGAAATTTATATCAACCTTCATTTTTAACTCTCGGTGCAAGTAAACTTGGGAGTAAGTTACTATAAAAAAAATAGTGAACCTTTCATTAGAATTTGGTTTAAAATTATAGTTTTATTTGAGTAATGGAACTATGGATTGAGTACATTTTAAAAGGGCTTGGACCATTGAACTTTCGGTAAAATAAGTAGATTAAAACATAACTCTGTTCATTTTTTAACTTAATATTCAAACATCACTTCAAAATTTATGATAATTTTTTATATTAAAAACTGGTTAAAATTTCCATATTAAAAATTTGTTAAAATTTTCAGACTTTTATCTTTGATACATTTATAAAATTCATTCTAAATTTTTATAAGAATTTGTATTAAATTTTTGTACTTAAATATTATATTAAATCTTATATCAAATTTTTATTGCAAGTAAAATTTATCTCAAAATCCATAATAAATTAACTTTTAAAATTTTATGTTGAGTTATTATATTGGTATTAACTTAACATTTATATTAAATATTTATTAAAAATATATAAATTAACTTTTAAAATTTTATGTTGCGTTATTATATTGATATTTAACTTAAAATTTATATTAAATATTAAAAAATAAAATAAAAAAATTTAAGGTTATTTTTTTTAATTATTAATTCATTAAAAAGATATATCTTGTAGGCAATATTACTTTTTTTCCTGGCTTCACTTCAATTAGATTTGTAGGCCGGGAGAGTAGTACATAAACAATGAAGATATTGTCATTTTTCACATGAACTCCAAAGACAAAAGAGCTAGACATCCCAAAACACAAACAAAACCAAAAACAACCTGCAGAAGACATTTACAAAGGAGGATTTGGTGCATGAGCAACACCTTGGCCCACAGGGTGGCCATGGCCTTCGTGCACATGGAAGTCGATGTGATCCAGCCACACTTCAATTTCATCAAGTTGCTCACTAGTTCTATGTTGGCTCAAATCCATAGAGGTAAGACGATCCATCATTTCCCCTTGGTTGAATTGAACATTGTTTATATAAGCAATGGTTTGGTTGTGATCTTCATACTGCTGCTTAGGCATGACATCAAAATTGGCCATAATATCTTGCAATTGGTCACAATCAAGGCAAGCAAGGGTGATTGCACCACCCAACCTGGTGACTAGGCACAATTATGGGTGACCTCTCCCTCCCCATCCACACTCCTCTCCACATCACCGTTCCGCCCCCTGGCCGACCCTCTCTCCATGTAAACCCTATGGCCAACACCCCACCGGGCATGACCCCTTTGGAAGTTCATAGTTACCATGTCATCTTTGGACCAGATAGTTAGAAAATCAGGGTCTTCCAAACTGTGCCCCCTCTTCCTGTTGTTCCAACACTTGAGAGGGATCTCAACCATCCATCATGTTATCACTCTGTAATTTCCCTAGGTCGAGGAGAGAAACCCAGAGGTAACCACAAAACCACTTGTAAAGTTAGAATCTAGCCCTTCTAGCTTCAGAGAGGGATCTCTCTATCTGATTTAGATCTTTGTTTTTTAAGATATTAGTCTAGTTATGAAAATTTAAGGTGGGGGTTTTTCAAAAGTTTGGTTGAAAAATGTAGGGAAAGTCCATTGGGCATGGAGTCGTGAACCTTTGGGAAATCAATCACAAAATGACAGAGCAGCTGTAATAGGGTAGGATGGGCAAACTTTTGGATCTTATAAGGTGTCTATGGAGTGAAAGGATGAATATGATTTAAGTTCAATTAAATATAGAACATACTGATATGAATTCTATACTTAACATCATAATGAAAGAATGAAAACATTGATATTATTTACAAGCCAGAACATAGTACACTTATGCAATTTCGGCCATTAATCTTCTTGCAACAATAAAGAGGGAAAACATATGAAAACTGAGAAAAGAAACAATTTTTACATAAGAAAGTACATCACCAATTGTTTGACACGGGAATCCTAGAACAAAACTCTTTGTATTTCTGTAAATTGATCACTTTCAGTACAATGCACAACTTACATCAATACACAACCCCTTTCTTCATACAAGTTCCAACCTTTTCTATGTCTTATTACAAAGTATTTGTTGACACCTAATCATCAGGATTGGGTGAATAACTGAAATTGATGTAAATAAATAAACGAGAATATGAATAGTCACCGAGATATGAAATGAATAGTCTCTCCCTCATGTATATAATAAACACCAACCTAAATGAAATTAATGAATTGTTTTGAGGAGTTACTGCCTGGTTTGACATGGTATCAGAGCCAACTCCCGAAATTAGTTTTTGTGTCCTAGTGTCAGTTTCCTACCTATATTCTGCCTAGTTGCCTGAAGCCTACTCCAAGCAGTGTCATATAGGTTTTTTTGATATTGTATGTGTTTTTGAAATTCTATGCCCTCTGTCAAGAGACCTGGTGTGAACGATGAACGCTGGTGTGTGAACACTATCATATGCGTTTTTCAAATCTGCATTTTATCAGACCTTGGTTTTAATGCTGAGTCCTATTTGTTATAGTTTCTGCACATTTTCACTCTTTGTTGTCTGTTAGGTTCATGTGGATCTTGGGTTGGGCGAGGTTTAAGTTCGGTGGTATATGGACTTAAGAACTCCGCGCTTTCCGACTGTTCAAATGAGGTAGCGTTCCCACCACCTTGGTTAAGCGTCCCCTCTTGCAGAGTATGTCTATGTTTGGTCTTATGAATTGAGGTGAACAAGCATATTGAGTTGCAGCCAGAATGGCATTAAGGGCTTCTGTGGGATGAAAAGCATCCCAGAAGACATAGTCTCCATGGTGGAAACACAATCCTGATGTGCTACTACAAGGGAACTCCACTCTCAAGTGTCTCAGTCCACAACAGCTCTCATTCACATATTTGAATCCATATGCAGATGGATTGTTGATTATTTCACTGAAGATGGCGTAGTTGTCACTCAAAACAAATCGTGTGTCAGAAAACTGATTCTGCAATTTATCGAGATTTTCTAAACTAATCATCAAAGTTGTATAGCCTAAAGGTCCTAGATTCGATATTAGAAATTTTCTCGCTCCCAATTCATACATTTTCTTGAACTGATATGCAAACCTTCTGAGGAGCAACTGTTGATATTCGGCAATGCTATATCGACACTGCTCCACGTTAATACACTTCCGCTTCCCATTTTTATTACATTGAGCATTGAGCATTGAATGTTATTGCTGCATTTTTAAATATAACTGTGGTATAATCCAGCATACCACAGTCCTCTGCCACTGCGTTTTTTAATATAACTATGGTATAATCCAGCATACCATTGGTTCGTAGTAAACATTCAACACATTTTGCCAGCAAAAGTTTTTTTTTTTTTTGTTACAGTATGCATTCAATCATATTGATTGTGGGAATAGTTCTCACTGGCAAGGAGAACTATCCTGAGTGGTCCCGGATGATAAAACACACCCTCATTTTCAATGAGTTGTGGAAAGGAGTGTGTATTGGAGACGGAGGCAAAGAGCCAGAACAACCTACCTCAGACAAAGAGCTCTTCATTTGGGAGAATAAGAACAGCAAAGCCTATGCATTAATTGTAGCATCAGTAATTGAAGAGGTGAGTCACCATATTTCGCCATTTTCAACTACTTTCGAAGCCTTACAAAAGCTAAAAGAACTCTATGACTCACATTCTACACTTGAAGTTGTTCAACTCATGATTAAACTCTTCACCCTTGAATTGCAAAATAATGATCCTCTTGCTCTTGCATCCGAAGTAAAATCTATAATGCATGATATCAAAGCCACTAAGGTTGAATTGGATATTCCACTTATCACTTTTATCAAGACACTTTATCCTACTTACTCCAATTATCTTGAGTCATTGCAAGCAAATGAAAATCTCAAAGATATTACCTTTGACTCTCTTGTTAAAAAATTTGCTGAAAGAGAGAAAGCTTTTGGAAAGAAGACAACCCCTGAATCTTCTGAAGAGACTGTGTGCCTTGCTCATAAAGAAAAGAATCTTGCTTAAGATTCTTCCAAAGGAAGAGTTGGTCGAAGAGGAAGAGGAAGATATTTCAAAGGCAGGGGGGTAAACACTCTCAAGGAGAAAAGGCAGATTTGCACTGCATATTCTACAAAAGAAATGGATCACATGATGCCTCTACATGCAAGTTACCATGGGAAAAAATTGAGCAGCAAAGAAACCAACAGAAAGGTAAAAATAATGACATGGACAAAGGTAAAGCACCTGAATCTTCTCACTATGTTGTGGCACAATGTAATATTGGAGTAAATGAAGATTTATTTAATGCTTCACTTGCTTCTTGGAAAAATGATTGGTTGCTTGATTCAGGAGCAACTTGCCCACATGACTCATAGAAAAGATTTTTTTTGAAGAATTTTACTGACAATGTTGATGGAAGCAAATATACTTTGCAGACAATAAAAAAATCAAAGCCATCAGGGCTTGGCACAATCAGGCTTAAATTGCCTGGTCTTCCAGAATTTCTTCTGCATCATGTTCTCTTTATCTCCACACAGCTGAAAGAAACCTTGTTGTCCTTGGTCCACATCCGCAGCAGGTCACTCCATTTCATATTTTTTGATGGCAAGCTTGAGGTGAGAAAAAGCATCTGAACCACTCACTTGTCATGAGGGGAATAGAAGAAGAAAGGCTTCTCAAACTGCAAGGAACCTCTGCTCGTGCACAACATTCCTCATACAATTCTCATCATGAAGAAGGTACACTTCCATCAAGTTTATTATGGCATGCTAGATTTGGACATTTGAACTATGACAGTCCTCCGCTTGTTGAAGAAAAATGGTGTTGCTGGTTTGCCTACAATTCCTAGGAAATTTAAGCAATGTGATGCTTGCATTCTAGGAAAGCATAGAAAACAGTCTTTTCATGATTCACATTCAAGAGCACACAGAAAACTTGAACTCATTCATTCATATTTATGTTGTATAATGCCTGTTCCTTCTGTAAATGGAAATAAATATAGGATGACATTTAATGATGACTACACCAGAATGTGTTGGGTTTATTTATTGAAGAACAAATCTAATGCTTTTCAAACATTCAAGAACTTTCATAAATGGATTGAAAATGATGCACAATCTCAGATTGGGTCTATTCGCACTGATAATGGAAAAGAATACACATCAAATGAATTTGAAAACTATCTTCGCCAACATGGGATCAAACATCAAACAACTGTTCCTTTAATCCCCAACAGAATGGTGTAGCTGAAAGAATGAATAGGACAATCTTATATATGGTACACTCCATGCTCTTCTTCAAAAATGTAAAAATAATGTTTTGGGTTGGTGTTGTTCTATGTGCTGCATATATAAAGAATAGATGTCCATCTAATGCTATTAGAAACAAGACTCCATATGAAATGTGGTATGGGCATGTTCCTTCGGTAAAGCATCTCAGGGTTGTTGGTTCCACCTGTTATGCCTTGATACCAACGGTACATAGAAACAAACTTGGTGCAAGAAGTCGTAAGTGTATCTTCCTGGGGTATTCAAACACCTCCAAAGCATACCATCTCTATGATGAAGTCAATAAAAAGTTTGTTGTATCTAGAGATGTAATTTTTCTTGAATGATCCAAAACTGACAATGTTTTTGAGCAACAACTTGATTGCTTAGATAGATTCGCAAATGAAAAATCATTTCAAGAATTTGATAATCAGATTTCACATCTTGAAGGGGGGATTCCTATACTAGATCAACATGTGGAATCTTCTTCTGAAGAACTCTCTCCCTCACATGAAACTCCAACAACGGATGATGCTTTAAGTGATGTGATTGATAGAATTGGGAGACTCAATCTCGATTCAATCCCAACTCAATCAACGAAGTAACTTGGACCATCTGAGAAAGGTCCTCTAAAGTGGCTGATAAAGACACTTGAAAGTGTTCATCCTGATGAGGTTGGAAATACAAGAACTAGAAATTCAAACCGGCAAAATGGAGGTGATGTAGATGACTCTAATTCATCTGTTGATATGGATGTTTCTTATGATTGTGAATTGAATTTGTCTACAGATTTTGAACCAACTTCCTTTAAACAAGCTGCTTCTCATGATGAATGGAAAGAAGCGATGCAAAAGGCGTATGATGCCCTCATAAAGAATAGCACTTGGAAGCTGGTTGATCCTCCATTAGGAACCAAACCAATTCGCTGCAAATGGGTCTACAAGAAGAAGTATAAAACTGATGGCTCACTTGACAAGAACAAAGCTAGGCTTGTGGCAAAAGGTTTTGCACAGAAGGAAGGGGTCAATTATGAGGATACCTTTGCCCCCACAACAAAATGGGCTACCATCCAGACACTCTTTGCCCTAGCAGCTCAGAATGGTTGGAAAGTCCATCAAATGGATGTAAAAACTGCTTTCTTGAATGGAGATCTAAAAGAGAATGTTTTTATGTCCCAACTTGAAGGATTTGCTGTGAAAGGACATGAACCTAAAGTATGCAAACTTGTGAAATCCTTGTATGGCCTCAAACAAGCACCACGAGCCTGGTATGAAAAACTAACTGAGCATCTTCTGAAACTCAATTTCAATCATTTTGATCTTGAATGATGCAACTTTATTTGTCAAAAAGTTTGCAAAAAAATGTATATATTATGGTATATGTAGATGATCTTTTGATGACAGGGAAAAATGAAGCTACATTGCATCATACAGAAGGAATTGGGAAAGTTTTGAAAATATTGATTGGGGCCTATGTTCATTACTATCTTGGTATTGAAGTAACTCAACATCCGAAGTCCATATTTCTTTCTCAAAAGAAGTACATTGGAGATCTGTTGAATAGGTTTGGCATGACAGAATGCAATCCTCTTACTACTTTAATGGAACAAAACTTAAAGCTCACATATTTTGAAGGAAAGGAATTTGAGGATGCAACAAAGTATAGGCAGCTTGTAGGAAGTCTCAACTACCTAACTACTACCAGACCAAACATTTCGTTTGATGTTGGAATCCTCTCCAGGTTTATGCAAAAGCCTTGTGAGGGACATTGGTCTGCTGCATTTAGAGTTCTAAGGTACTTGAAGGGAACTCAAGACTTTGGAATCAAGTATACAGAGGTGGATGACTTCAGCTTGATTGGATACTCTGATTTAGACTTCGATGGAGACAAAGAAACTGGAGTATCTACTTCAGGATATGCTATGAGTCTTGGATCAGGAGGTGTCTCCTGGAGATCACGCAAACAATCAGTGCCAGCAGATTCCACAATAGAAGCAGAATATGTGGCAGCTGCTGAGGTAACAAAAGAAATTGTGTGGCTCAGGAAAATTCTTGAAGATTTGCTGGTAAAACAAGTACAATCAACTCCACTCATGATTGACAATACCTCTGCAATAAAGTTGGCCAAGAATCCAAAGTTCCATGATCGAACGAAGCACATCAATACTAAATATCATCTGATTTGACATCATGTTGAGGCCAAAACAATCCATCTCCACCATTATTCCACGAACGAGCAAATTGCAAACATCTTCACCAAAGCGCTTGGAAGAGAAAAGCTTGAAAGATTCAGAACGGTGCTTGGACTCAAGAGCATCCCTTCAGATTAAGGGGGGGAATGTTGACACCTAATCACCAGGATTGGGTGAATAACTTAAATTGATGTAAATAAAAAAAAGAGAATATGAATAGTCATCGGGAGATGAAATGAACAGTCTCTCCCTCATGTATATAATAAACACCAACCTAAATGAAATTAATGAATTGTTTTGAGGAGTTACTGCCTGGTCTAACAATATTTATGGACTTTCTACTGAACTAACTTCAGATTGCAAAAGGAATTGATTACAAAATCACATTTAACAAAATTACATATATTTATGAAATAGAAACTAGAAAATAGAAATTCTGGACAAATTTGGCTATTTCTTGAAAATTTGAAAGAAATTTGTTGTTGACTATGGCTATTTTCTAGCTCCTCCTTTCTTTTTTGTGCCAAAATTGTAGGTCATATGTTTATGCTTGCTCGACCAATTCCAGTAATTGGTCCCACCATTCTTCACCTGGGATAGAAAAATTCACCATGTTTCTAAACCTTTCATCTACCTCAGTGTAAGTTTGAAGCATTGGTTTATTCAAAAATAAATGATGAATTTGCAGCGATGTTGTATAATTATTCTTGGTAATTTTCTACTGGAATAAATTTTCCATTAGAGTTTCTGAGAGTGGGAAGTCCTTTTTCCTGCAATAAAGATTTTGTTTTGTTGAATCTCTTAAACTGTAGCTCCAGCTCTTTGTACTTGTTCTCCAATTGCACCATCAAATTATTCTTAGTCTTTTTTTCCTGGGGAGAAAAAACATAATTTCATTAATTGGTGAAATTACATGCTGTAGATGCCCTTAAGCATATGCGAGATCAAATTATTCTTAGTCAAAACTCTTTTCACTTCCATTAATGTCTCTATTTTGTCTTGAATTTTGAGTTCTTCAAGTTCTTCTATGGTTATTGTGTTCAACATCTTGATGATCTTATGCACTTCTTTAGCCTATGCTCAATATCAACTTTAGTTTTCTCCAATGTTGCTTTGACTCTCTGGACCAATTCTTCCTGTTCAAAAATGATTTGGATGGAAGGCCACAAGTTTGTAACATTGGCACTAATATTGTGCCGAATGTTGTGTTTTACCTCTGCCAACATTTGAATAATAATAAACTGGTCTTCATACTTATGAATCTGCTAAATAAGTTTGAAGTTCGTTTTTATTTATGCCAAGTATGCATTTTATGCCTTTATCTTGTTTTCTTCCATCTTGTTGAGCGCTACTGACAATTTATCCACCTCTTTGTTTGTCAATGATAATTCCCCCAAAGCTTGAGTTAGATTTTCTATGGAATCTGAAACTAATACTTGTGTTGTAAGCTGAGTTATAGTTTTGTTGTTGATGTTCCTGCTAATGTCCCTGTTTTTTCTCATTGCTCTTTTTCTTTTAACATTGCCTCCATGTCTTGCTCCATTTTCTTTATTTGAGCATTATGTCCCACTACTAATGTAAACAACCTCTCTTTCTCCATCTCCAAACTAGTGACTTCTTTAGCCTGAGGGTGTTCTATAGTTGGGAGTTTGAGTTGTTTCCTGAGAGCTTGAATGTCCGCATTCTTGCTTTTGATCAACTCCTCTGCTGCCTTGACATCAATAGGATCATATTCTAGTTTAATAACTAATTATTCTAATGATTTGATTATGGGTGTCTTTGGCCATAGAGGACATCCTCTCAATCTTAAGCTATGAGTGCATATTGTTTAGTGAAACCTGAAATTTTGAAGAAGCCATGGCATAGCTGGTTATAGTTGAATAAATCATATCACCTGCCTTCTTATGTAAATCGATCTGATCGATTGCATGAACTTGTCTAGTATCCACTGAAAAAATGGAGGCCTTATAATCTTCACCACCTCTGGGTGCTAACACTTTGGGTTCCAAAAAGGCCATTTGAAACCACCCCTTCTCTGAGTCAAAAGTAGACAACAACCTGTGTTGAGTGTTGTCAATTTGTTTCCAAAATTATGAGGATGTAGAAGTTTTGAGATCTTCATTTTTTAATTTAATCTCTTTGTACCTTGTGAATATAGTTGGTTGTGGTGGAAGCTGAGAAGTAGAAGAGATAGGAGACTCAATTGTCTTTTCTACATGAGGGAGAGGTGGTAGGAGTGCCTATCAAAATCAAAGTAGTATGCTCTTGTGCATCACTTTCTTTTGAAGATTCTTCCTAAATGGTGATCACCTAAGGACTAGCTTTGTTATTAGTTTTGGTTGTAGTATGTGGATACTTGTTCCTTCTCTTGAACACAAGAAAATTTGCAGCTTGTGTTTATGATTCTGTGGGAGACATTCTTTCCCTTGGCCTTTTAATTTCTTTGTTTTTAGAGATAGGAGTATGTAATGAAGACTCACTAACCAACTAATCTTTTGCTTCCTGTAATGTGTTTTATGTCCATTCTTCTTGGCTATCATATTGTTCTATCTCTAGCCTTTTTTTATGACGATATGGAGTACTTTTTTGTTCAGCTATCATATTAGAGATTACTCCCTGGGGGTCATAGGACCATGTAAAATTGGGTTTGAACTTCATCTGATTTAAAACTGCTTCCACCTCCTTTGCAGTTGCATTGGTGTTTACAATGTAAGGGCCTAATTGTGCTTTTAGCTTGAACTGAGATTTATTTTTGTTGGACACAAAATGTAGCTCATCCATATTTAGCATCTGCCTGGCATACTCCAAGAAAAAATCCTCATTGGCACAAAAAATGGTAATCTATAAGGAGGGAACTCACATCCATAAATTCTAATCTTTGTATAATTTTTGTATAAATACCAGTCTCCAACCTTTGACTATTCTGAGAGGTGTAAGACTTTCTTGATTTCTAGGGATATTCTCGGTATAATATCATTACATAATAAACACAAAGAGGTGTCAAGGAACTGGTCCACAAAATCTGTATAAGTGTACTCCTCTGAATTTCTTTTGACTAGAAAAGTCCAATGGATAATTGACAATGGGTTACCATGCTCTTCCATCTTTTGCAACTGAAACTTGAATTTGTCTACTTTGTAAGATGACATGAGATACACTAACACTGATTGATATTTAAACACACCCTTAGCTTTAAATTTCAAAAATTGATCATGGATTACATCAGACAAAAATTAGTTGTAATTAAATAAAACTTAAGGTTTATGCCCAACTGTGAACACTAATAAGAATCCTAAAACTAATTCATCAACCCACTAATCTTTATAATACCCTAGTAAGAAAGTCACCATGGAAATTACTTTCTTTGACATTTATGGGAAAATGGAGACAAGGCATGGGGAATTTGTTCTAGGAAATTTAGCATTTTCAGGGAGACAACATTCAAAGATATGGGCTCTCTAATGAAAAGTAACCTTTTTATATAATTCCATTAATGAGCCAGTGGAAAATTGATGCAGTGAGGCTTGTAGATTTATTTGCAAAGCTTGGAAAATACTCTTAGGATAAATGGAAAAGATAATTTCATCATTCTAGACAATCACTGCGTTCTTGCTAGGAAGGTATCTGAGGTGACACTAGGTGGAAAAATCAGGGAAAAATTAGGTTTGTGAGAAGATAAACTGAGGGAGAAAGGGCTCCCAAATACTTAAATAATCGTTGTGATCAAGGTATTTTTGTTTTTCCCAATTGTAGAGTGTGTATAGGTCGAACTCATAATTAGTCTCGCCAATTTTGTACTGGGTGTTGATCAGGGGAGTTTTATCAAGGTTTGGGACAAGGGGAATCATTGGGTCTTCTTCGGTCATCTTTCCCTTTCCTTTAGGTGTTGAAATTTTCAGTTAAAGATGAGCAGGAAAGAACGGGGTTACCAGAGTGCTTAATTGGTCGAATTTTGCAGAGAGATTGTTGACAGACAACTCTTGATAACTTTGACTGGCTCAAGCTTAACCTGCACACACTGAAAAAGCATATAAGGGAAAAAAATTGTAGGCTTCCAGGGTAGTTATATAACAGGACTGACGGGCATTGTAACAAGATTATTAGCGTTTAAGGAGCAGGAGCAATTAATTCCAAAACGGTTGATTGGCGGGAGGAAATAATAAACAATGTTCGATTGGTAAGTGATTTGAATATCCAATGGTCGGATGATGTGGAGATGGAGTGACATGCAGAGGGGATGACATGGAGGAATGAAATGGAGGGCGGAAAGGAGGACAAGTGGCATGAGTGGATGGGTGGAGGCGATAGGTGGGAATGGTAAGGAGTTGACGGTTTTCGGGGGGGGGGGGAAGGTGTGGTAAATAGTTTTGGGAGAGGGCCCCCAAAAAATGTTGAGGAGTCGACACGTCTCTTCGATGGTATTTACGTAAGAAAATTTTCAGGACCCCTCCCCTCTGTTAAACATCAATAATGTAGGGGGGTCCAAAATCCATCTCCCTCCATTGATCAGGGTGGGAGTCATCACCGCCGTTGATTGTTGTGTGAACGTTATTCACAAAGCGAGAAAATCTCATGTCAAGCGCTAAATGAAAATACAAACTATAGTTTTATGAACAATAACAATAAATCAAACTTTATTGTGAATTGAAAGCAACATTTTGACTGGCATGCTATAGGGTTTTTTTTTTTTTTTAATTTCTTTTACTCTTTTATTCCATACATACATATTTTTTCATCCCCTTTTTATTTTCTTTTCCTTTTTCTATTTTTTTCTATTTTTTTGTTGTTTTGTTTTAGCTAAACAAAATTAAAATTAAAAATAATTTTTTACAGTATCCCAATGGGATGAAAAACTTATTAAAAATACAAGACTCCTATATTCATAGGACCCTAACATTGGCTCCAATGGGGATGGCATCCTCCCTGTGAGGTGTTAAGAACACCATAGATCAATAGCCTTCTCCATTGGGAAATTATGTCATCATCAAAACTGAGACTAACTCTGTAAACAAAAAATCATAGATATAGCAGCAATTCATCTGAAACTTAGGGCCTTCACTTCGGGCTTCAATTCCTTATGACAACCACCCACAATTTCAGTATTTGAAACAATAAAATGATATATACAATGATGTGTTTTTTACCAGCTGACCTTAGGTGAAATAGTTCTTGAGCAACTTGTCATTAACAGGTCCTCCTGGTAGTGTTTCTCGAGTAAGATCCTCCAACAAAAATGAATGAGTTCCACGGATAGTTGAAATCCTGTAAGGGCCTTTCATAAACTGTCAAACTTCCCATATTTTCCTTTCTCTTCATTTCTGACATCCCACTTCAAAACAATGTCATTCAACTAAAAATCATCTGCTTTGACCCTCTTGTCATGAATCCTTTTGATTTTATCTTGAATCACCTGTGTATTGTTGTAAAGATCTTCTTTAGCTTACTACAAATGTATCAATTGATTGATCCTTCTTTGGGCATGATTTGGTTTTGCTTCCTCTTCCTACAACAATTTTAGTACTGGAATTCCTAAGGAAACAAGAAAAATTGCATCTGTTTCATAAACCAATTGGAAAGGTGACATTCCAATTGACTTGTTTTTGCTTATCATATCAACCCATAGAGTATTTATGAATTTCTTGTGTCAGGATTTCTTGTTTTCTTGTAGTAATTTATTTATGATGTTGACCAAGGAATTGTTAGAAGATTCTGCTAACCCATTTCCCTGAGGATAATAGGCAGTACAATGTTCTAATACTATATGATATTTTTTACAAAAAACAATCATCCTTTTTTATTTAAAAGCCACAACATTATCTGTAATAATTTTGTGGGGACAACCAAACCTGGAGAGAATATGACCTTCAATGAATTTTATGATTACAAAATTTGTAGCTTGTATTGTTGAAACTGCTTCTATCCATTTGGTGAAGTAGTCTGTTGCTATCAGGATCCACTTGTATTGAGCTGAAGACCTTGGATGAATTTCTCGTTTGAAATCTAAACCCCACTGTTGGAAAGGCACCTCCACTAAGATAGGTTTGAGTTGTAGAGGTAAGAGTTTTCTCTTCCCTTCAAAAATCTAACATTGATGACAAGTTGAAACCTTTTTATGAATGTCAACAAACAAGGTAGGCCAGTAAAAACCAGCTCTCAATATTTTTTTGTTGTTGTGGCTTTCTAGAAAAGATGTCCTCCACAGTCACCTTGATGAAATTATTCCATGATCTTATGAGCTTCATCCTTCAATAAATAATTTAACAAAACACCTCCAACATCCTTCCAATACAAAGCTTGATCTAAAATGTAGAACTTTACAGCTTTCAGTTTGAGAAATATAGCCTTGGTTTTTGTCAAACTAGGAGGAGGCTGTAAATTCCGCAAAACATACACAATGTATGCATACTAGGGAGAAGTAAGAAATTTTTTTGATACCCGTGGAGTTGCTAGATGTTCTTGTTCATCAAGAGCAACTACAAAATTTATGTCTAGTGCATGAAATTTTCACTCAGCCATCAATTTTGCTAATCCTTGACCTTTGATAAGTTTTGTAGGATTTATTTAAATGTCATACTCCAAAATCATTGATATCCATTTACCTCGTTTTCCATCTGGATCAACCTGAGTGAGGATATCCTTTACCACTACACTTGGAATAATAGCAATTATGTGAGAATGTAATACATACACTCTGAAATCTTTCAAGGCCTTTACTAAAGCAAAAGCTAGATTTTCCATTATATTATACTTCAAGAAGGCATCTCTTAATGCTCTGCTAAAAAATGCTATAGGTTGTTCACGTGCCTCCTTGTTTTTCTATAATAAGGTTGCTGCAATAGTATGTTCTGAAGAAAAGGAAAAAATAATGAAATCTTTAGTGTAATCTGGGTAAATTAGAACATGAGCACATGTCAAGTTTGTCTTCACATCACTAAATGATCTTTTGGATTTAGCATTCCATTTCATTTCATTGTCTTTCTTCAACATGTGTGTAATAGCTCTTAAAATCTCAGCTATATTTGGGATAAACCTTCTTAGAAAATTATCTACCAATAAAAGACTGCACTTGTTTTTTGTTCCTACATGGATCAATCTTCATAATAGATTAAATTCTACTTAGATCAATTCAGATACCATCTTTTGAAATTATGTGACCAAGTAGTTTACCTTCTTCTAAACCAAAAAGAGACTTCTTGGGATTCAAGAAAATACCATATTTCCTGCATTTCTCAAAAACTATTCTCAAATGAAACAGATGATCCTCATTAGTTTTGGACAACACAATGATGTCATCTAGATATATTACAATAAATCTATATTTCTCATCTATGAAAGCAATATCCATTTCTCTTTGGAAAGTGGCTCCCGCATTCATAAGGCCAAAGGGAATTTTCACATACATTATGGTTCCCAATGGTATTGTGAAAGTTGTTTTGTATTGATCATCTGAATGCACAAGAATTTGGTTGTAGCCTAAAAAACAATCAAGTAAAGAAATTTTGCTAGAAGCAACTACCTTCTGTAAAATATGATCCATTTTTGGTAAAGGTTAGTTATCTTTGAGAGAAACTTTGTTTAGGTTTCTGAAATCCACACATAATCCTATTTCCCCTGCCTTTTTCCTTGTTGACACCAGATTTGATAACCATTTTGAAAACCTCAAAGGTACAATGATTTTGGCATCAAAACATTTTTTAACCTCTTTTTCTATTAAGGGTAATAGAACTGGATTCACCCTTCTTAATTTCTATTTGAAAGGTTTATGGTCCTCTTTGATGGGAATGGTATGCTGAATAATGTTGGTATCATATGCCTTTAGATCTTCATATCCCCATGAAAACACATCATAATAATCTTTCAATAAATCACTGTACCTCTATTTTTCTTTAGGAGATAAAGATTTGGACAACTTTACAATCTTTGGATTATCCTCAATACCTATATTACAGTGTTCAACTTCAGCTCCTATAGTGTCTACCTTGGGCTTTTTAACCACATCATTAAAATAAAAAAGTTCTTCTAGTGGCACTAAGCCCCTTGGTAGCAAGTTCTTCTAGTTCCTCATTGATCTGGTTCAACACTATTTCATTTATATCCTTATATACACTGTTATCTGTATCTATATGTACATTCTCAAATTCTTCCTTTAACTGCAAAAAAAAATCTACCTATTTATCACTGCTAAACACTCGCCAATATCTAATATTATCAGGGACAGTCGATCTATGCTTCACTTCAATCTCATATTTTTTATTGGGATAGAATGGAATCTTATAGGTACTAGTTGAGGTAGTCAGTGCATCAGCTAATACATTTTGACTCCTAGGAATCAGAAATAACTGATACTCTGGAAAACATTGCAGAAAATCTAAGACAACATTCATGTAGGCCCTTAACCTAGGGTGTTTAGCTGAGTACTCACCTTTAATATGATTAATGATGAGTTCTAAATGACCATGCACAAAATCCTTTTAGCTCATGACCTCTTCAAAATCTGCAATCCTAAAATAAGTGCTTCATACTCAGTTATATTCTTGGTGCATTGAAATTTAAGCTTGTAAGAATATCCCTTTGTTAGACCTGTTTTTGAGTTTAAGACCCAAATTCCTACCCCTACTCCTTCCTTATTGACTTCTGCATCGAAATCCATATTCCATATGGCTTCATCCTCTCCATTTTTTGTTCTAGTATTTGATTTCACATCCTATGTTTTGGTTAATTTACTTTCCTCGCCTGACACTTCTTCTTCTACAAATATATCATTGTATCGAATGAAAGAATCCATGTCTAAATGCACAGAATAAAGGGGGTCTTTATTTGGTTTGTCTTGGTTTCTTGCCCTATATTTAATTAATGCTTCTGTGTACAACCTCCTCTGTTGACCAAAAACATGAATAGTTTCATATGTCATATCCATCTGCAAGGTACCCTATAACTTTTCTCCCCACAATCTTGATAATAACATTCCATATTTGGGAGGCATGTTGGCCACTTCAATATCCATAACCATGCTCTTTGCTAGGATTTGGGCCAGAGTCACACATAAATCCTTGATGAGACCTAAGCATCTTACTTTCCTATAATCAAAAGAGTAAAGGCCTTTATAGGGTCTTGTTATATCTAATCCTAGCTTTTCCATGATGACTCTAGGCATGAGATTATGAGAAGTACCATAATCAAGCATAACATTGTGTAAAATGTATACATGAATGTTTAGACTGACATAGAAGGGTGGCACATTACCATTCTGAGACTTCCCTTCAACTTCAGGTCCAAATAACAATTTAGATTGGTCATCAATTAAGTTACCCATGTATGTTCCCTCCCCTATTTTTAGTGCCTTCATGACTTGAGTTCTATATGCATTCTTGTTATCAATTATGTCAGAGGACTAGAAATTTTGACCTTAGCTAATTCATTTTCAATACTGAAAGATGTTTTAGGTTTATCTGCTTGTTTAATACTTACATCTTGTTTTTGAGAAACCTCTTTTAGAGAGTCATCCTTTATCAGGCTAGTGGAAGGTGTATCAATCTGAATTTTCTTGGGAGGGTTTTCTATAGCCTTCTTTCTTCTCAAATTATATTGTTTATGTACTTCCATAATAGCATTTTGGTATCCCTTTTTATAATCATCTGATTCTACAAGGATGACTTCTGATTGTGATAACAAGAACATATATTGTTCCTCCTTGGTTAAGAAAATATTGTCTATTTCTCCTTTCACAAATAGATTAATTTCATTCTCTTCAGGGTCATCTGCTATCTCAGTTTCTTCATCTGCATAAGTTTCTTGGAATGTAGGTCTGATTTGTTGCTGATTTGTTGGGGCTCTTTTCTCTCTCTGTTTAATTTGGGGTGGATTCCTCCTAAAATTAGGACTTTTGATTTGAGAACCCCCTTGAGTTTCTCTTGGTGGATCATTGTTAGTCAAACTCATCCTTTCCATCATTCTTTCCATTGTTTTAACTAAGTTGTCTAGATTTGCATCAGATGAAGAAGAAGAAGGTTCTTCTTTGATAGTAATTCTTCTTTCAACCTTTAAATTTTCTCTTTTGGCTAACAAATTTGCTTCAACACTAACAACATTTCTTTGAATTTATTTTAGGGTAGCAATATTTATCTCTCTCAATTGATAAGCCATATCAGCATCAAATCCATCTAGAAATCAGATTAAAGCTAGCCCTGGTGGAGGTTGTATTGTTGTTGGAATAGAATTGTAAACATTGTTAAATCTAGTGCAATAATCTTGAACTGTTTCTCCAAGAGCTCTTCTTAGACTTTCATATTTTGCCAGGATATGAAGAGGGTTCTTTTTTCCTTCCCATCTTGCAATGAAAATTTGGTGAAATTGTTCTAGATCTGCAATACTACGTGTTGGAAATCCCCTAAACCATTTTCTAACTTCCCCTGCCAAACTTTGTGCAAAGAGCCTCATTTTCACATCATCATCATCAACTTCTTCCAAATATGAGAAGTCACTCATCTTGCCAATGTGTTTTTGTGTTGTGATAGGCCTAGTGCTATCAAATTGGGGTATACGTTGGCCATATGTCTGGGGCATGGCATTCAGTTGTGCTGGTAAAGCCATAGGGGCATAATGTGTTGCCATGACTGGAATATGAGAAGAGGATGAAACCGTAGTTGTGCTAGATGTTAGAGGTGGTAAAGAAGGTGGAAGTATGACTTGTTGAGTTGGTATAGAAAGAGTCTGGATGGCAGATGAAATGTGAATAGTAGTGAAAAGAGAAATCACAGGAGGGGTTGATGATGAGGCAAAAGAAGAAAAGGTAGTTAATTGATCTGTAAATGGTTTCTGAGCGACTTGATTCAATTTAGTCACCAAATCTTCAAGTTTTTTAAATTGTTTTATAACATCCTTATCAAAATCTGAAATGACAGGTTGATGTGTTGAGATATAAGGTTTCAAAATATTTTCTTCAAAGACTGTCTCAGGGACAAAGCTCTTTGATTTTCTTCAGAAAAGACTCTGCTCAAAAGTTAAGTCAAATTTAATATCCTCAACAATTATAAAACTTTCAGGAAGTGAATTAACTCTTCGCAAAAGATTATTTCTTGCTTGGCTCTCAGTAAAACTCTTCTTCCTAATCAGCAATTTCAGGTGGGTTAGGATCTGGGTGGTATTCGATGTAGATCTTCTTGGGAGCCAGATCTCCAAACAAATTATTTACATATAGGTATATGTACAAATTTTGGGTGGAAGAACAACCTTAATAGCATCTACTTCACTATCACCCACAGGAAATAGATTTAGAGCTCTAAAAGGAGTATTTACCATGAAAATATATTGTTTATTTAAGTTTGTCCCTAGTATGGTCACCAAAATACTATCACTCCATAGTTTCCCTAGGTTGAGGAGAGAAACCCAGAGGTAACCACAAAACCACTTGTAAAGATGGCATCTAGCACTTCCAACTTCAAAGAGGGATCTCTTTATCTGATTTAGATTTCTGTTTTTTAAGATATTAGGGTAGTTATGAAAATTTGAGGTGGGGTTTTTAAAAAATTTGATTGAAAAATGCAAGGAAAGTCCATTGGGCATGGAGTCATGAACCTTTGGGAAATCAATCACAAAATGACAGAGCAACTGTAACAAGGCAGGATAGGAAAAATTTTGGATCTTATAGCGTGTCTGTGGAGTGAAAGGATGAGTATGATTTAATTTTAATCAAAGATAGATAACATTGAGATGAATTATATACTTAACATCAGAATGAAAACATTTATATTATTTACAAGCCAGAACAGAGTACACTTAAGAAAATTCGGCCCTTAATCTTCTTGCAACATAAAGAGGGAAAACATATGGAAAACTGAGAAAAGAAACAATTTTTACATAAGAAAGTACATCACCAATTGTTTGACATGAGAATCCTGGAACACAACTCTATGTATTTATGTAAAATTGATCACTTTAAGTACAATGCACAACTTACATCAATACACAACCCCTTTCTTCATACAAGTTCCAACCTTTTCTAAGTATTATTACAAAGTATTTATGGACTTTTTACTGAACTAACTTCGGATTGCAAAAGGAATTGACTACATAATAACATTTAACAAAATTACATATATGTCTGAAACATAAACTAGAAAATAGAAATTTTGGAAAAATTTGGCTGTTTGTTGAAAATTTGAAGTCAATTAGTTGCCAACTGTGGCTATTTTCTAGCTCCTCCTTTATGTTTTTGTGCCAAAATGTAGGTCATATGTTTATGCTTGCTCGAACAATTCTAGTAATTGGTCCCACCATTCTTCACCTAGGCTAGAAAAAATCACCATGTTTCTAAACCTTTCATCTACCTCAGTGTATGTTTGAAACGTTGGTTTATTCAAAAATAAATGATGAATTTCGTGCTATATGTTTAAATTAAACTGCAGGCCCTCTAGAAAGGCTTCTCCATTGATAACTCCCTTTGTCTTTGCAAACTTAGATGCATCTGCAGCTATGTTTCATAATCGTTCTTGGTAATCTTCTAATGGAGTCAATTTGCCATAGAGTTTCTGAAAGTTGGAAATCCTTTTTCCTGCAATAAATAAAACTTTATGTTGAATCTCTTAACCTATAGCTCCAGCTCTCTCCACTTGTTCTCCAATTTCACAATCAAATTCTTGTTATTCAAAACTCGTTTGACTTCCATTATTGTCTTTGTTCTATCCTAAATGTTGAGCTCTTCAAGTTCTTCTCTAATTTTAGAGTTCAACATCTTGATGATCTTCTGTGCTTCTTCAGGCCTATGCTCAATATCAGCTTTAGTTTTCTCCACTGCTACTTTGACTCTCTGGACCAATTATTCCTGTTCAAAATGATTTGTATGGAAGGCCGCAAGTCTGTAACATTGGCATTAATATTGTGCCAAATGTTGTGTTTTGCCTCTACCAACATTTGAATAATAATAGACTGGTCTTCGTACTATTGAATATGTTGAATAAGTTTGAAGTTCTTTTGTACTTCTACCAAGTATGCATTTTCTACCTCTATCTTGTTTTCTTCCATCTTGGTGAGCGATGCAGGCAATTTCTCCACCTCTTTGTTTGTCAATGATAATTCCCCCAAAGCTTGAGTTAGTTTTTCTGAGGAATCTGAAAATGACACTTTTGTTGTAAGCTGGGTTACAGTCCCTATTGTTGATGTTCCTACTGCTAATGTTCCTGTTGATGTCCCTGTTGTTTCCCATTTCTCTTTTTCTTTTAGCTGTGCCTCCATGTCTTGCTCCATTTTCTGTATTTGAGCATTCTATTCCACTACTAATGTAAACAAATTCTCTTTCTCCTTCTCCAAACTAGTGACTTCTTTAGCTTTAGGGTGTTCTTTAGTTGGGAGTTTGAGATGTTTCCTAAGAGATTGAATGTCTCCATTCTTGCTTTTGATCACCTCCTCCGTTTCTTTGACATCACTAGGATCATATCCTAGTTTAATAACTATTTTTTCCAATGTTTTGATTCTGGTGTCTTTGGTCATACAGGACATCCTCTCAATATTAAGCTATGAGTGCATATCATTCAGTGAAACCAATGATTTTGAAGTAGCCATGGCAGATCTGGTTAGATTTGAATAAATCATCTCACCTGCCTACGCATGCAAATCGATCTGATCAATTGGATGAAATTTTTTAGTATCCACTGAAAAAATGGAGGCCTTATAATCTTCAGCAGGTCTGGGGGCTGAGACTTTGGGTTCCAAAAAGTCCATTTGAAACTGCCCCTTATTTGAGTCAAAAGCAAACAACAACCTGTGTTGAGTGGTAGCAATTTGTGTCCAAAATTCTGAGTATGTAAAAGCTTTGAGAGCTTCATTTTTTAATTTAATCTCTTTTTACCTTGTGAATATTCTTGGTTGTGGTGGAACCTAAGAAGTAGAAGAGATAGGAGACTTAGTTGTCTCTTTTACATAAGGGAGAGAGGTCGTAAGAGTTCTTGTCAATATCAAGGTATTCTTCTCTTGTGCATCCCTTTCTTCTGAAGATTCTTCCTGAATGGTAATCACCTTAGGACTAGCTCTACTATCTATTTGGTTGTAGTATGTGGATCCTTCTTCCTTCTCTTGAACACAAGAAAATCAGCAGCTTGTGTTTCTGATTCTATGGGAGACATGTTTTCCCTTGGCCTTTTAATTTCTTTCGCTTTAGAGATAGGAGTCTATAATGAAGACTGACTAACCAGCTGCTCTTCTGCTTCTTGTAATATGTTTTTTGTCCATTCTTCTTGGTTAGCATATTTTTCTATCTTTGACCTTGGTGTATGAGGATATGGAGTACTTTTTTGTTCAAATCTCAGCTTAGAGATTACTCCCAGGGGGTCATAGGACCATGTAAAACTAGGCTTGAGCTTCATCTACTTTAAAACTACTTCAACCTCCTTTGCACCTACTCTAGTGTTTACAATGTAAGGGCCTACTTGTGCTTTTAGCTTGAACTGTGATTTCTTCTTGTTGGACACAAAACATATCTCATCCATATTTAGCATATATCTAGCATACTCCAAAGAAAAAATCCTCACTGCCAAAAAGAGTGGTAATCTATAAGGAGGGAACTCACATCCATAAAGTATGATCTCTGTATAATTATGGTATAAATACCAGTCTCCAACCTTTGACTATTCTGAGAGGTGTAAGAATTTCTTTATTTTTGTAGATATCCTTGGTATAATATCAATGCATAACAAACACAAAGAGGTGTGAAGGAACTAGTCCACAAAATTTGTATAAATGTACTCCTATGAATTTCTTCTTACCAAAGAAGTCCAATGGATAACTGGCAATGGGTTACCCTACTCATCCATCTTCTGCAACTAAAATTTGAATCTGTCTGCTTGGTAAAATAACATGAGATACACTAACATTGATTGATATTTAAACACACCCTCATCTTTACATTTCATAAATTAATCATGGATGGCATCGGACAAAAATTGGTTGTAATTAAATAAAATTGAAGGTTTTTCCCCAACTGTGAACACTGATAAGAATCCTAAAACTGCTTCATCAACCCACTGGTCTGTATAATACTATAGTAAGTGAGTCACCATGGAAATTAATTTCTTTGACATTTCTAGGAAAATGGAGACAGGGTATGGGGGATTTGTTCTGGGCAATTCAACATTTTCAGGGAGAAAACATACAAAGATATGGGCTCTCTGGGGAAAAGTAAGCTTTTCATACAATTCCTTTAATGAGTGAGTGGAAAATGGATGCAGGGAGGCTTGAGGATTTATTTTCAAATCTTGGAAAATACTCTTAGGAGAAATGGAAAAGATAATTTCATCATTCTGGGAAATCACTGCTTTCTTGCTAGGAAGGTATCTGAGGTGACACCAGGTGGAAAACTCAGGGAAGAAATGGGTTTGTGGGAAGATAAACTAAGGTAGAAAGGACACCCAAATACTTAGATCATCACTGTGATCAAGGAATTTCTATTTTTCTCAATTGTGGAGTTTGTATAGGTCGAACTCACAATTAGTCTCAACAATTTTGTATTGGATGTCTGTCAAGGGAGTTTTATAAAGGTCTAGGACAGGGGGAATCATGGGGTCTTCCTCGGTCATCTTTCCCTTTCCTTTATACATTGAAATTTTCAATTAAAGATGAGCAGGAAAGAGCAGGGTTACTAGAGTGCTTAATTGGTCGAATTTTGCAGAGAGATTATTGACAAACAACACTTGATAACTTTGGCTGGCTCGAGCTTAACCTTCACATACTGAAAAGCAAGGAAGGGAAAGAATTTGTAGGCTTCCGGGATAGTTATATAACAGAATTGGTGGGAATCGTAACGAGATTATTACCATTTAAGGAGCAGGAGAAATTAATTCCAAAACAGTCAATTGGCAGGAGGAAATAATACACAATGTTTGATTGGCGAGTGATTTGAACATCCAATGATTAGATGATGTGGAGATGGAGTGATGTGGAGAGGGGATGACGTGGAGGAATGACATGGAGGGTGGAAAGGAGGACAAGTGGCACCGGCGGATCCGCAGAGGCGATGAGTGGAAAAGGTAAGGAGTCAGTGGTTTTCAAGGGGGGGGTAGGTGCGGTAAACAGTTTTGGGAGGGGACCCCCCTAAAAAAGTTGAGGAGTTGACACATCGCTTCAGCGGTATTTGCATAAACAAATTTTCAGGCTCCCCTCCGTTAAACGTCTATAATGCAAGGGGGGTTTGAAATCCTTCTCCCACCGTTAGTCCATGTGAGAGTCATTGTCGTTGTTGATTGGCGCACAAACATTATTCACAAAGCGACAAAATGTCATGTCAAGCACTAAATGAAAATATAAACTATAGTTTTATGAGCAATAAAAATTAAATGTCCCACCCTTAATCCATGTGACAGTCATTGTCATTGTTGATTGGCGCACAAACATTATTCACAAAGCGACAAAATGTCATGTCAAGCACTAAATGAAAATATAAACTATAGTTCTATGAACAATAAAAATTAAATCAAACTCTATTGTAAATTGAAAGCAAAATTTTGACTGGCACGCTATAGGGGTTTTTTTTATTTTTTATTTTCTAATTTGTTTTATTCTTTCATTTCATACATACATATTTTTTCATCCCCCTTTTATTTTTTTTTTCTTTTTCTGTTTTTTGTCTTCTTTTTTTTTATTTCTTTTGAGCTAAACAAACTTAAAATGAAAAATATTTTTTTACAATATCTTGATGGGATGAAAAAATGATTAAAAATACAGGACTCATATATTTATAGGAGCCTAACACACTACACATGATGGCCACGGTTGTTGTCTCCCTACTAGTTATGAGTCCAAGTGACACAACCCCCCAACAACAGACCAACGAAACAAAATGACCTCCTAATTTGGTGACCACAATACCCCCCAACGATGTTAAAACTTAAGGTATTTCCCCCATGAGGAGGAAATCCATTTATCCCATGCCCACAATGGCTACATACACTGACAACATACCTTCTATGACCTGAATTACTACCACCCTTCGAAAAGTATTTCTCTACAGTGCCTCTAGTGAAACATGGCCACACAATACCACTACGTTGGATGCCTAGGACTAGATTATGATTCATAGTGGCACCCTCTTAGTAAAGAAGCAGGACCAAGACCACCAAAAATTGACCAGAAGCAAAAGACGAATGGTAATTAAGACCAAGAAAGAGACCTTCACTTACAAAAATTCCAGCAATGGCTCAAGAATTACAACTAGGGCCAAGCAATGTCATTTGAATTGGGACTACTAGTGTTTCTTTTTGCATTGTGGGCCTGTTTTATGAGCAGCCCCAAATCCTCTCTCCTAGATCCCACACCATCATGCAAGTCACTCGAACAATATACACATTGTACACATACCTCCCACAACCAGATCAGTTCAAGTTTCAACCACTTAGATTAATGCATTAGGGGATTTTTGAGGTCTAAAATGGGCCTCCTAAGGAAATTATAAAATAATAGTGGAAATAATAAAATAATATTATATGACATCATCAAATTTTAGAGGGAAAAAAGAAAAACCTATTTTTTAACTCGTATTTTCAACTTATCTCCCTATGGGTTTGCTCAAATTTCGAGCGGAAACATTCGTTGGATGCATAATTTGATTCCCCATCCAAAGAGTACCCATGTTGCAAACTTTTGATGGACCCTACTACAATAAAATTGAGAAATACATGGAAAATGTGATTGCAATCATGTTTTTTCATATATTTCTCATTTTTCGTTTAGGTGGGTCCATCAAAAGTATGCAACATGGGTACTCTTTGGATGAGGAATTAAATTTTGCATCCAATGAGTACTCCTGCTCAAAATTTGAGTAAAACCTTAGGGAGATAAGTTGAAAATATGAGTTCAAAAATTAGTTTATTATTTTATTATTTATTATTTTTTTTACTTTTTTAATCCAAAAATGGTGAATCATCCCCAATGGTTGACATCATCATCTTGAATCCTATTTATTCTTATAAATTTTATTTTGGTTGTGCATTTTTCTTAGGAGGCCCATTTTAGACCTCAAATGTCCCCTAATGAGGTATGCATAGGTAACGGGCCTATGCACACTCAGTTAGGTTAAATCCACTCACCCTCCCTTCCATACCAAGACACTAAATATTGATGAGGACATTGGAAAACTCGGATATATAATAAATTGACACCTTATTGATTCTTCTAGCTGACCTTTGCCACTTAGCTTGGTTGTCGTCAAGACTATGATCACGCATCATTCGAGATCATTCCACCTTTCAGGAGCCAAGTCTCGTACCACCTGCTCACCCACCCCCAAATGGGTCTCGAGATTTTCCTTGATTATATGTTCTAGTTGGTCTGTCCATTCATAAGAATCATGTGCGGCCCAATCCATAGAGATTGAAAGTCTTGGGGACTGACTACCATAGTTCACTAGTAGGTCCTCTGCTTTGTTTATGACCCTCAACCAATGATAAGTGATGACATAGGGAATTAAACATACCAAGTTTTGGATCTTTTAAGCTAGGACTTCCAATCTCCAGCTCTTAATGAATTTTTGCATTGAGGATCCATTCAACAACTTCTTTACTATAGAATCACCAACAGAGAGTACCCATCCAACTAGAGTTAGCCATACCCCCTGTTAATTTTCTATACCAATAGGAGTCATAATTTTGATTGACTAAGGTTAAGCCTTGTAATATTGTACATACCTTTGCTTTCTGCAAATGTTTTCCATATTAAAAGATTAAAAAATGTAAAGAGGGTATGTCCTAAAAGAATAATCAAAGGACAAAAAGAATGAAAATAGGTCACAAAAAATGAAAAATATGAACCCCAAGAAAACAAAAACACCATGAAAGTGTGCAAGTCAAAATGCCACTACTATTTAGTTTTATGCTTAATAAATGATTGTGTGCAGATTATTACTTATGCCACAATCCATGAATAGTCAAAATGTTTAAACTTGGCTATTTCATCTTTTCAATTTCATGTTTATAGATAGAGAATAAAATCTGACCAAACAGTGTAATCTTGGCAGATAATTAGATAAGTAGAGGAAATAAGC
>APFE030237752.1:176185-228404 GCA_000404065.3 Pinus taeda
AGAATTGTTCATTTATGTAATGTAAAGGAGTTTGCCCCCTCGAAGAGGCTGAATTCTAAGGTGTTGATCTATCTTTTCTATCTTTTCTTGAGCTGGTTTCATAACAAGGAGGAATTTGGAAATAAGCTTGAAGATGCAAATAGACTCATCCATTTCCTCAATAGCAAAAACAGATATGAGCTACCGGAGCTGAACATTGAAGATAGAACTGCCACCATTTTAGAGATAAGGAAGGTTCTTTCCAAAAGGAACCTTATGCTTAAATTGGAAGAAAAGTGCCACAATATGCAGGTAGCCATTGATAGGTTCATGGCTAAATTTTAGATTTTGAGGGAGAAAGGTCTGCCCAGTCCTATGGTCATCAATGACAAACTCATGACACAGTCAGACTATGGGGATAGACTTAGCAAATTGGCCAAGGATCAAGCCAGTTCTTCATCCATTAAAGCCTTGCCAACAGGCAAAGTATTATATGACACATTTGAGAACTTGTTTTTCCTTGAGCATGAGGTAAAAATTTTGTTCCTCACCAAGCCCAATTTTGAAAAGTATACTGAGGCTGATGAGATTTACAGGAGGATGATAAATGTGCAATTACCATATTCATAATGGTGGGGAACTGTCACTAACTTAGTGTGATAAATTAACAGCTAAAAGTTACCACACAGTAAATATGAAGGTAGCACGATGAAACGGGTAAAAACAACACAACAGGGTCAAAGAGTATCAGATGAAAGATCAAAGTAGAGGAGACTCTAGTGTAAAAATGCCGCAACTATTAGCCAGCATAAAGGGCTACATCTCAACCATAAAGGCCAACACAACCATAATTAAAGGGACAACAAGAAACAGTTCATTAGCTGTCTCTATCTTCTTGATAGAAACTATTTGTATTTCCTAGAATAAATATCAAGTTGTTTGAGATATTTTGTAATAAGTTTTTGTATAAATACTTCACAATTCGAAGTATGTTGGGTGGATTCCAAAACATTTCTATAGACTATTTCTCTCAAATAAGAAATTCTATTGTATCAATGACTGGATTGGCTTACTGGATCAAGGAATAAAGATCATATATTTTACAGGATTCTTGTGTAAAATGAAATAAAAATAAGTATTCTCTCATGTTCAATGTTGTTTTCTTTCAAGTTTTTCGTAATCTTTATGTATCTCTAAAATCTAAATGTTATAACACGGAATGATATTTCACAAATTGCTTAAATGCACTCTATATTGACTATTATGCATTATTATATGTTTTCTTCACAAATCTAAGTTAAGGAATTCTTGATTGCTCTTTAGTTTAGGTGGCTTCTTGTGATCGATAGCAAAGGATTCTTAATTTCCCTTTGTTCATGATTATCCTCTGTTCTCCATTATGATCCCGGTCTAAGGATTCTTGAGTGCCCTTTCAACCTGGTTAGAATTACTTCACCCATTAGGCCCAAAGATTTGCATTTCACTCTGCTAGCCTGTCCTGTGAACATTCCCTTTAATTAAATGGTCCAGTTCTGCTATCCATTTGTTGACTCCATAGCCCAATGGCTTGAAGACCTAGCTCTATCCATATGCTCTAAGAATTCCACCACCCAACCTTCAAAACAAAACCAAAACCCCAAAGAACACTAAGAACTAGCCTAAAATCCCATAAGAAACAAAGCTAAATTATATAGAGAGAGCCCTCTTTGAGTCATAGGTTGGCTAGAGCCTATACTTAAAAGATTGGTTTGTGGTTACCTCAGTTTCTTCCTTCTTCTGATAACTTCTAAGGAAAATTCTGAATGATAACACCCCCTTTCAAAAGAAATAGAAAGATCTTGGGTGAGGGTCGCGAATTCAAAAACATTGTTACTCGTGCACCCATGATAGATCGTAAAAAAACCCAAGGGGCGGCTTGCATCATCATGAAAAAATCCTCCACAACCCATTTGACCTAGGTTTCCTTTGGAGGCACCATCAAAATTAAGCTTGATAAAACCATGGGGGGGTAGAGTGAAGATCCCTGATGAGAGCCCATCTTCTCCACCACATTTTCTAGGCCTTGAGTCACACCATCCTACGCAATCTCCAAATTATTCAGGGTCTTCAAGCCCCTCGGCCTTCCAGTCCTCCTTTGCCCATGTCTCAGAGAGAACCGTTTCTTTGATATTAGTCTAGTTTTGTCCCAGATCTCATCACCCAAGTTTTTAATTTCTTTGAATATAGTATTGTTCCTTGCCTTCTAAACATTCCAGAGGAGTTGGCCTGGAGCCAAAAGTTTGGCCCTGTTAGCTATGGGGTTGTCAAAAAGGTTGGGTCACCACATCTTGAAGGTTTCCCATAAGCGTTTGTAAGTTAATTCTAAATGCTCGAATACTAATTGTATTTTGTTCCAAAGAACTTCCATCCAAGGGCATGTATTGAGAAGGTGTTCTAGGGTTTCTTCCTATTCTTGACACATCGAGCACCAAGCGGTACCAACAACGCCTTTGTGGTGAAGCATATCCCAAGTTAATAGTTTGCGGTGACCAACCAACCATAGGAAGTTCACCACCTTTGGTCACAATTTCCCACCCCAAACTTTATGTCAAAAGGTATTCTTAGGAACCTATACATGATTGGCTAGAAGTCGATATGCCTCTTAGACAATGAACATTCCTTGTGCTTGGTGAACCCAGCAAATTCGATCATTGCCTTGGGAATATTGGAAACTTCGTTCTTGTAGGATTTCATCTAAACTATGACATTCGAGTGGGCTCATTATATGGTTCCACACAGTGTAATCCTTTCAAACTCTCCACTAGTCCTATTGATGTCTAGGGTCCCAGAATTTTGTGAGCCATATTAGATCATTATATTGTTCTTCATCCATCTTTATGCATTTGGAGTGGAAAAAGTGGAACTCACGAGACCCTTTTTACGGTGGGACCCAGTTTGGAAAAACAGGGTCTGAAACCATATGGGAGCTTTTTGTTGCATCAAATGATGTTTTTTGGGGGTAAACATTTATGGATTTATTGTAGAACCATTTCATGATATTCTACACGCAAAGATATTTCCAATGGTGCAAGAAGCGCGTCAATCAGAGTCTATATGAAAACTTTATGCCACTTAGAAATTGACTTTCTTGTTTTCACACATATAGTTTGGGAGGATGTCACATCAACCCCCATTATTCTTGGAAAATTGGATAGCCATGTGATTATGATGTAGAAGAATCTAGAAGAGTCTATATTGTAACTCTAGTTAAGATTTTATGTAGTCAAAATTAACCACTAGTAGGCTCTCGGGCTGTGTTATAACTGAGCCACTAGGAGGAAGAGGCATTCCATTTCCAGAGCATTTTTTTCCATAGCTAAGAAAAGATAGCTATGATAGATAGGAGGTGGAGCACACAAAGAGGATATGTGCACTATAGAATACCATGGGCCATAGGCATTACTCCTTTATACCTTCAACCATATTTCTAGACAGAGAAAGAGAGCGAAGCAACCTCACCTTCCAACCAGGTTTTCTCTTGAAAGGGTTTCCCATAGAGAATATATTGTGTCTTATGTGTGTGTGTGAGCTTATTTTGTCATTCTCTAATTTTATGCATAATTTTCATTCACATGCATGAACTGGTTACAGTTAAATCTACAAGTCTTAAAGTTTAATAAAACTATAATAGTGTAGAATCCCATATTTTTAATATAATATTTTTAGATCTGTTGTGACGAACTATCCAGTGGAATATCCACAGAAGTTTACAGAAAAATTTGCTACAACCATGTCACCAGACCACTGGGTGGTCTCTTTGATGTGGAGAATATCCTCATGCTCTTCTATTTTTATAAATTGGTGCCAAGATTCCTCCCAGAACCATGTTGTGTGACCATCCTAATCTCCCATAACATGTGATCTTTAATAAAATTACTTTTTTCCTTAGCTAGGTTCCATATCAAGGATCATTCTATGAACCCATGGGCTCTTTCCATCTCTGCCCATTCCTTCCCCAGACTATATTTGCATTTCCAAATTTGTTTCCATATTTTTTATTCTCCTTGAAGCCACCTCCACTAGAGCTTTGCACCCATAACGTGGCTAAGAATTCCAGGGTCCCTCAGACCTAGACTCCCTCCCCCCTTTGGGAGGCATAACTTGTCCCAAGCTACAAGGGCCCATTTCCTAGCTTATTGAGCATCTTGCTAGAGGAATTTGTAAAATATGGATACAATGTCCCTATATACCACTTTTGGAGCTAGTAACATAGTTAATTGGTATATAGGCAGGGCCTGCAACATGACATTGAGAAGAATTAGCTGACTAGGGAGGCTTAAAGCTCTAAAAGATAAGTTTGATAACCTTCTAGATAACTTCTCCTTAATCTCATACTAGAGCGAGACCTTCAATAAGCAGCTTGCCAAGGGTATATCCAGGTATTTCGTTGGGAGGATTCCAATACGAAATCCCAAGATTTTAGCTAGGTTCCTTTGAACTAATTTGTTCGTGCTAAAAAAGAAAATATTTGACTTATCACTATTAATCAGGATACTCGAGGCTTCCTTGAAGTTAGTGAGGATATGGTCTAAGGCCCTGATCTCTTGAATGGAGAGTTCTTTGAACAATATAATCTCATCCACGAACTACTAGTGTGACAGAGGTAGGTCATGTCCCCACAACCTTAATCCTTTGACAATATCTTGATTAAAAAATAATTTGATATATCAGCGCAGGCCCTTTGCCACCAGAATATTTATAAAAAATTATATAAAAAATATATATTTCAAATTTTATATCAATTTTTCAATTAAAATTTACTACAAAATCTATAATAAACTTAATCTTAACATTCATACTAAAACTTTAAAATGGGAAGGAATAGACAGAGCTTTGAAGGCCACTGCAGTAGCTAGGGATTTTCCCTAGCGAGTCGATCTATGCTAAGATTGCTTGGATCTGCCCATAGATCTTTATAGTGTGGCTCTCACATCCCGAACAATGGCAGATCTCCATGATTCGGTGAAGAAGACATTATCTTTTGTAAGAATGACAACTGTTTTAGAAAGCTCTTCCTCTTAGGTAGCTTAAACCACTGTTTCATATATTTCCATTTTGAAATCCAAATTTGTTCTTCTGATAGTTCAAGAAGATTCTTCCTTTAATGTTCCTTTGGATGAGGAAGCCTTTAGCTATGATTTATTTATTTATTTTTATTTTTTTATTTATTTTTTATTTATTTTTTTTCCAGCTCAAGGTTTGGTATGCAAATTTAATGGTTCTGGTTGCGGTTAGATGATCTCTACAACTGGATTTATGATTTGTGGAATCTTCTTCTAACGAATGAACCAAATATTTACCCTATGGCTCGAAGTTTTTTTGTTGTTGTTTTTTATAATATCGATGATAGGAATACTATTTGTGAATTCGAGCCCTAAATTTGGGGTAGTGTTGGTCTCTTCATACAACCATGCTCATCCACCTTTGGTTTGGTTACAATGTCAATCTCCATGGCTCTAGTATGGGTAAGGATTATGAACCTTCCCCTGCATATTTGGAAACTTTCATCATCATGTTCCATTCAAAATGCATTAGGGAAGTTTTATTACCATAGCCTAGAAACTGAAATTTTTTATAAGACCACTTATGCTCGAATATGTGTGGAGATGGATTTCAATAAGGATTTTCTTCCCAAGATAAATCTAATGACTCTAGACAATGTATGGGTTTAGAAGCTTGATTATGAAAATATTTTATTTCGATGTCAATAATGTTATGAAGTAGAGAATGCAATAAAAAATTGTCCCAAGCATTTGCAAAATAATAGAGTCTAGAAAAATAATCAAAATCCCAAATGGTTGAAAGGAGCTCAGAGTGAAAATTATACGATGCACAAAGAAGAAGAGACTTCGAGTAAGAAATAAGAAAAACACAAACCAGAATATGTTCTTGTCAAAGAAAATCCACTAAAGGAAACAAAAATCAATTAGGAAGAAGTGCATGTCAATGGAAACACAACAAACCCTAGTGAAAGCTAAATCCCCCTTCGAATCCTTAAGGAATAAAGATGGAAAAGAAATTTCATGGGAAGATTAAGTAGATGAGGAAGAACCTAAAGACAACAATGCTCACTCACTGAAGGATAACCCACCGGATGTAAAAAACATGGATTGGATTCAAGTGGGGAAGAAGGGAAAAGATATTTCCCCAGGGAAAACAAGAAGCCATTCAAAATTAAATAAAAAAGTAGTGAAAAATGGAATGTAAATGTATTTGGATCTTGGGAGTATTTTGGAATTTTTTTAGGTAGAAAGGAACTAAAATTTTTGTAACAAGAGGTAATTGCTTGAGAGATTGAATTGAGTCGTCATGCAATTTAAAATCCACAAGGAATAATGGTAGCTTTGAAGAAACATAATGATTATAGGTTGTATCTAAACTTTCTCTTTTAATAAAACTCAAATACCCATTTGATATATACATACATACATGAATACATATACTATTAGGTTCCGACCCTAACCAATTTATTAATGTAATAGGACCAAAGGGCCCCATAAGAGTCATGATTAGTTAGTTTAATAAATAAATCTAGTAAGAGATTAACCACATTAACGATGATTGTAAGTGGTTGACCCACATTATAAAAAAAGAGACCACAATTAGTTATAGTGGGTTATATCTAATAAATAAAGTGGTCAACCCGCATTATGCAAGGGACCATGAGTAGTTAGATTTTTGGATCTCATGAAACTATATATAGTTAAATATAGTAAGGGAAGTCTTGTCTTGTTTTGTTTTAATTGAAATATTCTCTACTAGAGGTTTCCCCCTCAAGGAGGCAAGTGAAAAATATTGCAGCAGATCTTAATAAAATATTCCATTTTTTATCATTGCCTTGTGTTATTTCTATGGTATCTATGGCATATTTTACACTTCCGATATTTTTTGCACGTTAAACATACTACAATTGGTATCAGAGCACTTTCTCGAGCCCACTACACCATCCCGAGCCCACTACACCACCAATTGTAGCTAAAAAAAATCAGGCTAGAGATATGTTCTGAAGTCTTTAAAATATAGATAATTTTCATTACGTGCATCAACCTACGGTTGGGGAAGCGTACATGTCGAAACTGCAAGAGGTGGTCACGTCTGCTGGATTCCCTTATAACCCTTGTCAGTACCCCTTCGAGTAGTATCACATTAGACAACACCTGAACACAGACTACTCTTCCATGTACCTCTAGTATATTAGAAGTCCCCTTAGGTTCCCCCAACACCAACCTTAGATAATCCGTCGGCCATCTTGTTGCTACAATACAAGGAGAACAACACTCAGAGAGATTACTTGTATGCACCAAGGGTAGTCGGGTAGTACAACTAAGGGCATGATTGATCCTCCTTACTTATTGCTCTGAAATATTGGGTCAAGTACTACTATTGGACCCCTGTGGTATATCGCTATATGTAGCACCTGATACTCCTTACTACCATAGTTCCCTTGATCCTGCTTTTGGTTATCTCATTCCTACACATTTTGCAGTATCCAAAAGTTGGGGTTTTTGTTTTCATAGTATTGATCAGTTAAGAAAGCCAAATTCCTACACATTTTGTAGTATCAAGAAGTTGGGGTTTCTATTGCCGCAATATTAATCAATTGGGACCACCAGATTCTTACACATTTTGCAATATTAGGATTTTGGGACTTCGATCACCACAATATTGATCAGATGGGAGTAATACTCTTATCAGAGTAAAAAAAAAGTTTGGTGGTTGCAAAATTTCTCTTGCAAGAGATCTAGCCCATAGGATTTAAGACCCAGGAAATTGTATGGTAACCACGAAGGCTCAAGCTATAAAAAACCTTGAGAAAAAATTGACATACCTAGAAGCAAGCATCACCGCCAAAGTCCAATATGCAATTACAAGGGACTTGGAACCTGTACAACAATTCATCAAGGCTAAATACCCCATGGGGGAGGGGAACCATGTTGATTACCACTTGGAAGGAGAATCTAGCCACCATTGATATGACGGGTATCATCATTTCCACAGGGTTCAACAATATTCTAGCAACAAGGCACCCAAGATTGACATGCACAAATTTGACGGTTCTAACTCGAAGAGTGGGTGGCACAAATGGAATAATATTTTCAACTCAATAATATTTGGGATGATGAAACTAAACTACATGTGGGAGCTCTTTACTTGGACCAAGAATGCTGGCAATGGTGGAAATGACATCATAAATGCTACATAGGAAAGCCAACTTGGAATATGTTCTCTAAAGCCTTTTGTGCTCTTTTTGACAAGGACTCTCACTTTCTAGGTCACCTCACAAAGCTCAAACAAAGTGGTATAGTATGAGACTTCCTCATGACATTTGGACAACTGTCCATCTAGATTAAGGGCTTAGGGGATGCCTTCTATATGGAATGTTTCATCAGTGGCCTTAAGGAAACAATCGAGGCACATGTTATAATGCATTAACCAAATGTTTAGTTGGAAGCTTTCCACAAATATTTAGATGCAGAAGTGGCTATTAATGCCCAATCCAATGACCCTTCATTCAAATAAATGGCACATTCCGCCCCTGCTAATGGCCCCACCCAAACCCATAAGGTTCAAAAGGTGTCACCAATGGAAACCGCTGAAAGGAGAAGACAAGGGATGTGTTACAATTGTGATGACGAATATTCACCATGCCACAAATGAAAGGAACAAAAAATCTTCCAGATTGATGCTACTAAAAATAACCCACCCAAGGAGGTCCAACTAGCTGACATGCCTCGGGAGGAGGATGTGGGGCCTCATATGGCCATTGAAGAAGTAAAAAATACTACAACAACATATGAACCAATTATCTCACTCCATGCATTACCCGACATTTCTTCTCCACAAACACATAAAATCATAGGATTTACTAAGCATAGGCTAACGTTGGTGTTGATTGGCAGCGGCAACATGCATAATTTTGTCCATAAGTGGGTAGTTGAGGTCATTCATTATTTTGTGAGTGAAATATCCAATTTTAAAATCCTCATAGTTGATGGGGGGACGATGAAATGTGAAGGATGTTGTGAGAACATTAAGCTTCAGATGGGGAATTATCACCATAAAACCCACATGTTTTCCATTGAGATGGGAGGTTGTGGCATTTTACTCGGAGTCAAATGTCTCAGAACACTAGGTCCCATTACCATGGACTTCCAGGAGCTATATATGAGATTCAAACATAATGGACACACGAATACGCTCCAGGGGATCTAGGAAGGTGCTCCTACTATAATCGACTAGCATATAATTGAAAATATTTTTTAAAAAGGACACTATGATGGGGTAGTTTCTCAATTAAATGTAATCCAGGCTATTGAATCTTCATGCCAAGTGTAACCCACTGGGGGTAGTTTCTCAATTTGGACTATGATAAGGACTATTTGGTTCTCTCCCCAACTCTACTCTCAAACCACACATCCTAGCGGAGCTACACCCCTCGCGCATTGTAGGACATTCAGGCTTTCAGAAGACTTAAGTTTGTGTTGAAAATAGCAACAAGAAATGATAAAAATAGAATCCAGAAATGCCAGTTTAATTTGTCCTTGAATTAAACTGAGAATTAAAATCAAATTCTATTCTCATAGCAACATGTAATAGTTAACTAGAGTAAGTTGACTTAGTTAACTTAGGAATTGAGAGTTGGAAGCATTTTTGAAGTCATGTATATGCTCTCCGTATGTTATAGGGGTTCAAGATGAGTTAAGTATGAATTGTAATTAGTTAACTCAGTTTACTGAGTTAAGTCCAGTTAAATTAGTTCCAAATTGTTTGAGGAACTAATTGTGAGTTAATAGTCAGTTGGTGCACTAATGCATTAACTAGTGCTACTCCAGTTAATTGAAGATTATGTCATCAGAAACCCATGCATTTCAATTCCGAGAAAGACCCATTTGAGACTAGAGTGCAGGGACAATATACTATTTCTTGTAGAATTTTATGAGGTGTAAAGATAGTGCATGCAATCAAGAACTGATGCTTGAAGGGATTGCGTTGTTTTGAGTGCACTGATTTCCTTTTAAGATGGGCTAATCATCCATAGGAATTGTGAAAGGAAATAGGGACTTAGAGAGCTGGAGAATTAGCTAAGTGTTGGCCAAGAGTTTTCTTGTGAGTTGGAGATTAATTTTACTGAGTGTTGGGATTGTTCTTGTGAGAACAAGCATTGCATTATCATCTTGGATTTCTGATTAATGCAATACAGATAGTGGGGTTTTGAGATGTGGCTTTCCTCGGATATTTATTGTGTTATGTGTCATTGATGTTCTTCCTCTTGTTGATTATTGTTTTCATCGATCTTTATGGGCTTCCGCTATAAAGAGTAGAAGTAGATTCTTGTCTCTTGTTTTAGTAGATTATATGAGTCTGTGAATCTACAAGATTTTCTACAGTTCGTGCACACTTTTCATTAGACTTTTCGGAAGGGATGAAACAAGACATTCTTACATTTGTAACTGAATGTGTTGTCTGCTAGCACAACAAAGGGGAAATCTTGAAGACACTAGGAACCTTACAACCCTTGTCGCTACCTCCTTCTATACGGATGGATGTCTCCATGGACTTCATTATAGGTCTCCCTAAATCAGGCAACAAGTCAGTCATCATGGTGATAGTTGATCGACTCTCCAAATACGCTCATTTTTGTGCCTTACCACACCCATTCACTCCAACTTTGGTGGCTCAAGTCATCATGGATCAAATTTTCAAATTGCATAGCATGCCTACTATTGTGTTTGATCAAGATCTCACCTTATTAGAGAAACTTTGACACCAAAAATGGGTCTCAAAACAAAATTGTACAACCAAAATCAACTTTATAAGAGACAATAGGATTCAATATGATGATGTCAACCATGGGGGACCATTCACCATTTTTGGAGTAAAACGGTAAAAAGATAAAACATTAAAAAACAAAAAACTACTTTTTCAACTCATATTTTCAACTTATCTCTGCATGGTTTTACTAAAATTTCGAGCAGGAGCACTTGCCAGATGAGGAATTGAATTCCTCATCCAAGGAGTACCCATGTTGCATACTTTCAATGGACCCTTCTACACGAAAAATGAGAAATACATGAAAAACATGATTGTAATCACATTTTTTCATGTAATTCTCAATTTTAGTGTAGTAGGGTCCATCGAAAATATGCAACATGGGTACTCTTTGGATGAGGAATTCAATTCTGCATCCAACGAGTGCTCCGGCTCGAAATTTGAGTAAAACTATGGGGAGATAAGTTGAAAATGCGAGTTGAAAAAGTAGTTTTTTTTTCCTTCCAAAATTTGATGAGGTAATTCAATCTTAATTTAATATTTCCACTATTATTTTAAAACATTCCTTAGGAGACCCATTTTACAACTCAAAATTTCTCTAATGTCACTAGGAAGTTTTGGCAAGAGTTGTTCAAGTTACATGGCACACAACTCCAAATGAGTACAACATATCACCCTCAGACATATTATTAAACCAAAGCAGTAAAACAAATGTTTGGAAACCTACCTACGGTGCTTTTCTTCAGATAAACAAGATCAATGGGTGTAGTGGTTACCTTTAGCATAATGGTGGTATAATATTAATTATCATGAAGCAACCAAGATGACAATATATGAGGTGGTGTATGGCCAACTCCCACCTTCGCCAATTTCTTATCTTTTAGGATCTTCCAAACTGTAGGCAGTTGATAAGCTTCATCAGAACCGAGTTGCCACTCTTGCTCTTATGAAGGATAATTTCCATCAAGCGCAAAATTGAATGAAGCAACATGCTGACCAAAATTGCTATGAAAGGTATTTTCAAGTGGGTGACCAAGCGTTTCTTCAACTCCAACCTGATAAGAAAACATCTCTCAAAGAAAAGGGTTTCCAAAAAATTAGCTCCAAATTTTTTTGGGTCTTATCAGGTGATACGTAGTAGCTCTATATCCTACAAACTAGTCCTGCCTACCACTTCAAAAATCCACCTCGTCTTCCATGTCTCTTGTCTCATGAAAGTAGTGGGGCACAGTTGCAAGGTTTAGACCATATTGCCTGAATTGGATGAGGGACGTTCTCTTCGACTCCAACTAGAGTGGGCCCTGGATTCATGGGAACAACATCTTCATGGTTGTACTATCAAGGAAGTCCTCATCCAGTGGAAAAACACCTTACCAAAAGATGTAACATGCGAACCAACAACTATTCTCCATAAATTTATGCAGCTCCAACCTTGAGAACAAGGCTGCTTCTAAAGGGTGAGGGCATGTTAGGGTCCGACCCTAACCCCTTTATTAATGTAATAGGCCCAAGGGGCCTTGTAAGAGTCATGATTAGTTAGTTTAATAAATAAAGCCCGTAAGCGGTTAACCACATTAATGATGATTGTAAGTGGTTGACCCACATTATTAAAATGGGACCACAATTAGTTATAACGGGCCATAGCTAATAAATAAAGTGGTTAACTTGCATTATGTAAGGGACCCCGAATAGTTGTGTATTTGTATCTCATGAAATTATATATAATCAAATATAGTAAGGGAAGTCTTGTCTTGTGATGTTATAATTGAGCTCTGCTTTACTAGAGGTTGCCAACTCAAAGAGGCAAGTGAACAATATTGTTGCAGATCTTAATAGAATATTCCATTTTCTATCATTGCATTGTGTTATTTTGTATGGCATCTCTAGTATATTTCACACTTATGATATTTTTTTGTAGGTTAAGAATACTACATATACGTACAATAGACCTTTAAAACACTTATTTCAAATTCTACAACCTTTTCACAACCTCCAACACACTTTAATTCACCCATTCAAACTTGAAAGACGCAAGTTTCCAAATGCCTCTTTCTTAACTTTCTATGAACAAAATATGGAATGTGGAGGCACAAGGTGGAAAGTGCATGTGGAGGGATATGGCCAATGTACCTAAGGGCATGGACAAAGGGAAAACAGTAAGGTAAGGTGCAAAAGACCATAGCTAGTTTACCTAAAAACAAGCACGAGGTGGAACAAGTGTAAGCCAGGGAAATGCATTGATGAGAACATAACATCAATCTGAGGACCTAATCTTTAAAGTTAATCTCTAAAGTTAAGTTTCAGGTTGCTAATTATAATGTTTTAAAATTATATCTATATCATATTGAGAATAGAGGGAGAATATGAGGGCCTAAACTTTATAATCAAGTTTTAGGATGTTTATTATAATGTTTTATAAATTATATCTATTTCAGAATTATTATTTGTAAATAATAATAATAATAATGATAATAAATTATGTTAATTTTTAAAATAATATAAAATTAATAAAAATAGAGAGTTCAAATAGAGAGTTATGTCTTTTTTGCAATTCAATTTAGTTAAAACAAAAAAAAATGATGTTCACAAGCGTCATTAAACTCTTATCATTTACTATTTCTTTACTACATTTTTGTTGTTAATTTTTGTTAATGTATTTATGTTTAACTCATATATTATTTCTTTTTATAATTATTAATAATAGTAATAATAATTTAAAATAAAGTTATCATTTAATAATAATTTTAACATGTAGATTTTCCCATTTAAAACATGATGATGAAAACATCTAGAACATTGTGTGATCTACATGATGCGTCCGATTTTTCGAGTGAATATTTCACCCATCCTAAGGGATAGAAAGTTCAAATGATGAGATCACACATATGTCTCAACAAGATCACATAGGGATAGAAAATTCAAATGATGAGATCACACATATGTCTCAACGAGATCACATAGTGTTCCAACAGTTTTCATCATCATATAATTTGTTTAATTTTTATCATATTTTTATTTTGGAAATGTGAGATATATCGTGAGATGAGTGTTTGTATGCCTATTATGGATTGATGTCTATCCATGTTTACCAGTTGTTTAGTTTATATGGTTGCACTAGTTTATAATGATTTTGACATTCAAACTATTGAACTTTGACATTAAGATGGGTAATGCCATTTGACATGTGGCTTCCAAATTTATTAAAAAAATAATAATAAATGAACAAATCAAAATATGATATAATTTGATTAAAAACATTTTATATTAAGAAAAATGTAATATGTTTAAAATTTAAATAGACCGGCGTAGAGCCATCTTAATTATGGATCTCCCTAGCACCCAAACTCTAAAAGAGGTTTGCATCTTAGGAGACTTGATCCCTCTCGGCACACTTGGTAGATCCAACGTTAAGATAGATCTAGGTTGGTTTAATTATTAGTTTTATGTTTTTCTTTTCTTTTCATTTCATTTATTTTTATTTTATTTGGGTTGAGTCAAAATGTTAAATAAAACATTACAACCTCTACGTTACACTGGGTTGGAGAGTTTCGATAGGAATTAATTAAATTTATAATACCAACCTAGATCCATTTTAACTCCAGATCTACCAAGTGTCAAGAGGGATCAAATAACTTTTCAATCTAAAAGAGGTTTGCATCTCAAGAGATTTGATCCCTCTTAGCGCTTTGTAGATCCAGAGTTAAGATGTATATACTTTGGTTTAATTATTAATTATAATTATAAATATAGATATTAATTTATGTTTTTTATATTATTATTATTATTATTATTATTATTATTATTATAATTATTAATTTTATGTTTTTTATTTTGTTTTTAATTTTAGTTTTTTGTAATTTGATTAAGTGAAAATGTTTTATTCACAATTATAATTATTAATTGTTTCATTTTATTTTTGACCAAGTCAAAATGTTAAACATGACATTATAACATCTCTACTATATTAAACTAAATAGTGCCTCTTGCACAATTAATAAAATTTAATTAAACATTAAAATTTGAAAAAAAAAATCACAATAGTTATAAAAACTTTTAACCAAATTAATATAAATTTGAATTTTTACAAACAAGAAAATTATATTATATTTTTAATAATTATAAATATAAGGATTAAAATAAATTTATGATTATTTTAATTTAAATTTTTAAATATAATATGGTATATATTATATATATATATATATTGATGATATAATAATTAATAAATATGTTTTTTTTGTATTTTACAACAAAAATATTTATTTATATAAAATGATTTGATTTTTTTTTATTGTACATTGTGAATTCTAGTAATGAATGGTCAAGGCATGCAATATGATTATATCTAAGAAAAGTATCTAAGTATGACTTGATCTTCAGAACAAAAATAAATCCTTGGGAACAAAAATAAACTAGGTTTCTCAATACTAAAAGCTTCTTATATTGTAAATATGATAAAAGACTTCCAAAATCAAACAAACACGAAATATAACTTGAGAAAAACCCACTAACTCTATGCAAAGTGTATTGGTTTAATACTTGAATCATGTTATTCAAGTCCTGAAGGATTGGGGCTATATGCACCTGCTACGAAGAAATCGAGTGGATGAAGGAAGAAGAGGAATGGGGCATTAGATAACTATGCAACTTAACCTCTTCTTATTGGCTAGGAATTCAGTGCAATTCATCCACAAGTTATGGGTCTCTCTCAATTTAAGCTAATATGTCCATGGGCATTTTTATATGGGCTACAAGTTGCTTAATACAAATTTGTGTATGAATTAGGAAGTATTGAGTATCTTCTAGTTCAAATTGAAGGCGAAGAGGGTGCACCATTTCTTTAGTGGGATAGGGAAAGGACCAAGTAGCTAATTTTTCAGAGAAGAAATTAGAAAGACTGCAGCAATGTGAAAGAGACTCTCATAGTTTCCATAAGGAAGGATGAGTTCTTAAAGTCCTTTTATGATGAGCCCCACCATCACACTCATGATGCAACAATGAATTAGCTTGTACTAGTACATGTCCTTTGCATCATGTGAAATACACGAGCCTAAAGTTATAATAATTTCATTCATGTATCTGATTTCTACTATGTCAACCACCTTGGTGGTAGCATGTTATTAGTGACAACATGTGGCCTCTAGTGAATGGTGAGTGTTGACATGAGATTCGTCATGGGATGCATTGATTGTATGAGTGGGAAATGATGCAAATTGTCCCCTCAAGGCCATGGACCACTTTGTAAAATAAGGCATCAACACAAGTCTTTAGGGCCCTAGGCACAGGGATAAAAACCCCAATTGAACCTGCTTGAAAAGTGAATTAAGCTTGGGATTTAGAGGAGAATAGTTAGTTCATAAAAGTTGAATTATATTAATTGAATTACTAAGGATGATCAAGGAGTGAGGATTTAGAGAGACAATCAAATTCGTCCCTTAAAGCAAGGCATATGGTAATGTCTCGTCACTAGTGGATTGCCTCAAACTCTATGTAAAAGAAAACATGCATTTTCCTCTATGGTGAAGAACAAACTCCTCCTGCCTACCACCTCAAAATTTGATTCTTAATATATGTATATATTAGTTTAAAAAATTAATGATAAATTTACTTATACAATATATTGAAGTATTAAAACAAAAAAAATCATTAAAGCATATATTACACATGAGAAGTGAATACCTTTTTTGAATTCAAATATATATATATATATATATATATATATATATATAATCCAACAGGTACCCACTCTGCATACTGTTGTGTAGAACCACATCGAGTAGGTATCTGTTGGATGCAAAATCTAATTCCACATCCAACTGGTGTACACACTTGAAATTTGAGTAAACCTACAAGGAGATATGTCAAAAATATGACTTAAAAAATAGTTTTCTTATTTTCCCTCCAAAAATATTCTCCCCTTGGGATGGCATAATCATCTTGAATCCTATTGGTTCTCTTAAATTTGATTTTTTTCATACATTTTTCATTTTGAGGCCCATTTTTTACCTCAAAATTTCCTTAATAGTAGATCAATGTTGGTTTTTATGCCATAATCAAAATGTTGGAAGAGGCTATTGCTAATTGTTCAAATATTGATAATAAAAGAAGTAATTATTTTCTTAAGGCTATTAAAGTTGTTGAGGACCTCCAGGGCCCACAAATGATTAGAGACTCTATACTCATCCCCAAAGATATACTAAAATAAGAGCTAGAGGTTAAGACATCGATGGGTTCTAAATTTGATAACTTAATAGATTTTATTGAAGCTAAATTTAAGAAATGATTAGTTACATTTGTCAACAATAGTGAAGATGAGTCAACTACAACTACACAAATATGAGTGGATTCCTGAGATATTGAGGATAAAATTTTGATCTATGTGTCAAACATGATATAATGGTTCCTCCAATGAAAGAATACATTGAAGAATGGTTGAAAAAATCACTGCAAGAAATCATTCATTCTCAATAACTATCAAAGAGTTGGGTTAATGACCATTCTCTTCAACCATATAAACATGCATCTTCTTCAACACAAAGGAGATGTCCTTGCACATAATTTTTGTGAGTATTCAAATCTTTTGAAGAAATTCCCCTCCTTCCCAATCTTTGGTCATTCAACTATCTTGATTGTTCTATACATCATATAATTTGATCCCTGACTATAGTTCTTCCTTTCTTCTAGATACCTTAATATTTACTGGTCCATGAGAGCCAATCCTAATCCCTATCAGATGAATATACTTACTTTTACAATTTTAAGTACCAAGATTTGGAAGAGTGCTTTAAGCACCTGACTTTTCCAAAACTTCGAATTTGTAAAACTATTTTCGACTCCCACAGAGAGCTCCTTTTTGGGAAAGTGATTCATTTGTGATTCTAAGACTTATTTTAAAGAAGTATGAATCTCGTGGATTTTTTTATATGCCTTTTATGAATTAGATGAATGGAATTATTCTATAGCTCTCTGAATGTTGAGACCATTATCCCTTTATCTTTTATATTGTCTTGCTTCAATGATGTTTACTTCACAATGATGAATGAAATGGACATGATCAATTAAAATGTGTATATTTATTTCTTGTTATGTGTTCTTTTGACCACACCTGGTCTACTCATAGGTGCATGATATGAATGTTACACTATTTTTTAAAATATATTGAAAATATTAGTGTGCATTGAAAGAGGAGTAACACATCTTTAAAAATGTACGGATACCTATATCTAGGCCTTATGAGGTTGATTTTTTTCTTGAAAAAAGAAAATGGCGTTCTACAAGATAACTCCACACATATTGTGTGCTAACTTCTCTTCAAAAGTAGGTTTCATTTGCCAAGACTATAAATAACATTAAGTGATGGACAAACCATACATACAAAAATTTAATCTACCCACAACCAATCTACTCTACTTTTAGCATGTTTTGGGCCCTCGTATGAGGGAGTCAAGCCTAATCCATTTGTGATGCCATGTTAAGTTCCAAAGAGTAGATATTATTATACACAAAAACTTGTGTTGGGACCTCTACATTTAAACAATGTAATAGTACAAATATAAATACATCAAAATTGTCTCAAGATAGATAAACTATCTTGGACACAAAACCACTCAATTGAGAGAGTATCTCAAGCACACATTAATCTAGGAAGCTAACTAGTTGGATAGAATATCTTATAACCAACTAGATATAACCACCTCCTAGAAACTAGGAAAAAATTCCTCGTAAAGAAAAACTATACATAATAATGACCAATAATCCTAAAAAGCAAATATGATCTTACATAACACAAGTAGGAGTTACACAATCCAATAAAGCACAATTGTCGAGTGAACGATAGATAGGTACATTAAGTACTCTTGTATAGAGAGATCAAATTGGGCCTCCTCCTTGGTCCATCAAAGCCTATATTTTTTATATAGATTTTTCAAATTTTGTTTTGAAAAGACAACTTGGAATTTACTAGCATATTAAAGAGCAATCTATGAATATTATTCCTTTGATCATTTGCAGTGTTATACGAGAAGCATTTTTATTGTCGTTATCTCAAGATAAATTTTCCATTCCCACAAAACAAATTTATTATTGGATTATTTATAAAACAAAATTTAGACGTATTATTTTTGTTAAGGCAATCTATGTGAAAAGGCCACCAGTTCAAATCCCCCTTCGGAGTTTACCCCCCTATTACAGGTCATTTTGTCACAATCAACCAAATGACCTTGGACCTAGATCAATCATCATCCATTCACATCTTGCAATCATTCTGTTACAAAGACAAAAGCATTCCCTTTTTAGACGTTTCAAATTTTTTACATTAAATTGGCTAAAAAGCCTAATTTAGGGACCCAATCACACTTTCCTAGTTTAGACAATGTTTTGTTGCAGGTTGCATCAAAGGTAAAAGCACTAGTCATTGCAAGTTGCTTTCACTGCAAGTGAAATAAACCTTGAAACAAGGAAAAAAATAATATAATTTCAAAGCTTCTGCTTCTATAGGCTTCTATCATGGAAGTTTCCATTATCTATTAAGGATTTCCCCGAATTCCAACAAATGAGGTCTTATCTCTTATCCTATGGATATTATCCCCCTGTAAAGTGGATCTTACCTTAGTTTAATGGATCTATAACCTCCTCATTTCTCCTATAATTGCACTACATTCTATTGGGTATAGGTTGGTTTTTGGAGACTCTTGGGTATGCCCTCATGTTGCTCATTTAGTTGTAGAGGTCCATATTCCATCCATGTGTTTGAGGAATGATTGAAGGCTTCCTATTGTGGTAAAGGAAGAACAAGATTGTTGGGAGAGATCTAAAAGGCCAAGGTCTTCAAGGGTTGTAATTTTCTCCTGCTTTTATTAATACAAAAATGCCTTATTTTCCTATAGATTATGTCTCATTTATGCATATGTAAAACAATGACTCCTTGGCTTATTGTTTAGAGATGTTTTCATATGTTGTTTATATTTTTTGGTTCTCTTTCTTGTTTGAGATGTTTTGCAAGTTCCATTTATAGCGTTTGGAGTTGGAGCTAAAGTTGGCAAGCAAGGAGAAGAAGAGAGTCTACATTGGTTTCCAAGTAAGTCGTTCTTCCATATTACAAATTTCTCTAAGGAAAACATAGCAGATTTGTCTCGGTTATTTCTAGATTAGGCCACTAGGTCTAGGGAGATTGATTTTGTCTGTAGAAATAATCTATCCATTGAACACCCTCCAAAAAAAAAATTAGAGGTCTTGTCAAATTCATAGAATTTATTTCTTGTTTGTGATAATTAATTACATAAATATATTAAATTATGTACATTATTCAATGTCATGCTAGGAGGTAACTCTTCAAAATGAATTGTGTCTTTTCATTAAGATTTCTCATGGCTATATACAAGTAGGGAGATACTCTTGGGCTTCACCTCCCAGTGTCTCTTCATATTCCTATTCTCCATTATTTACTATTGACATTATTTACATATATTCACACAATACCAATGATTACGTGACAACATCCCCCCCCCCCTTAATCTGAAGGGATTTTTGTGAGTCCAAGCATCGTTCTGAACCTTTTGAAATTTTCTCTTCTAAGCGCTTTAGTGAATATGTATGAAATCTGCTCATTAGTGGAACATAGCGTAGATGGATTGTCTTGGCCTCAACATGATGTCGAATCAGATGGTATTTTGTATTGATTTCCTTCGTTTGATCATGGAACTTTGGCTTGGACAAGTTTATTACAGAGGTGTTTTCAATCATGAGTGGCGTTGAATACACTTGTTTCACCTGTAAATCTTCCAAAATTTTCTCGAGCCACATAATTTCATTTTTTTATTCAACTGTTGCCGCATATTCAGCCTCCATTGTGGAATATCCTATAACTGATTGTTTGTGTGATCTCCATGAGACAACTCCTAATCCAAGACTCATGATAGCATAACCTGAAGTAGATACCCCAAATTCTTTGTCTCTGAATTAGAGTATCCAATCAAACTGAAGTCGCCCATCTATGTATACTAGAGTCCAAAATTTTGAGTTCCCTTCAATTACTTTAGAACTCTTTTTGCAGCAGACCAATGTCCCTCATAAGGATTTTGCATAAACCTGGAGAGGATTCCAACAACAAATGAAATGTCTGGTCTGGTAGTAGTCAGGTAGTTGGGACTTCCTACAAGGTGTCTATACTTTGTTGCATCCTCAAATTATTTTTCTTCATTGGATGTGAGCTTCAAGTTATGTTCCATTGGAGTAGCTAAAGGATTGCACTCAACCATGCCAAACTTGTTCAATAGATCTCCAATTTTCTTATTCTGAGAGAGGAATATAAATTTCGAATGTTGAGATACTTCAATACCAAGATAGTAGTGAAAATAGCCCAAGTCATCCATTTCAAAAACTTTTCTCAATTCCTTCTTTGTGGATGCAATGTAGCTCTCATTGTTCCCTATCAAAAGATCATCTACACACACCACAAGATATACAATTGTTTTTCCAACTTTCTTGACAAACAAAGTTGCATCATCAAGATCATAATGTTTGAAGTTGAGTTTAAGAAGATCCTCAGTTAACTTTTCATACCAAGCTCATGGTGCTTGCTTGAGGCCATACAAGGATTTCACAAGCTTTCATACTTTGTGTTCTTGGTCCTTCACAACAAATCCTTCAGGATGGGAAATAAAAACATTCTCTTTCAGATCTCGATTCAAGAAAGCAGTTTTTACATCCATTTGATGGACTTTCCAACCGTTCTGATCTACTAAGGTAAAGAGTGTCTGGATGCTAACCCATTTTGCTATGGGGGGAAAAGTCTCCTCAAAATCAACCCCTTCCTTCTATGCAAAACCTTTTTCCACAAGCTTGGCTTTGTGCATGTCAAGTGAACCATCAATTTTATACTTGTTCTTGTAGACCCACTTGTAGCCAATTGGTTTGGTTCGCAATGGAGGATCAACCAGCTTCTAAGTTCCATTATTTATCAAGGCATCATACTCCTTTTGCATCGCTTCTTTCCATTCATCATGAGAAGCATATTCTTTGAATGAAGTTGGTTCAAAAGCCGTAGACAAATTCAATTCACAATCATAAGAAACATCCATATCAACAGGTGAATCAGAATCATCTACATCACCTCCATTTTTCCTTATTGTACTTCATGTTCCTGTCTTTCCAACCTCATCGAGATGAACACTTTCAAGTGTCTTTGTTAGCCATTTTGGAGGACCTTTTTGAGATGGCCTAGGCTTCTAAGCTTGTTAGGGTCCCACCCTAACGCCCTTATTTATGTAGTAGGATCGAGTCATAGTTATAGTTAAGTAAAGAGTCAATAAAGCCCATATTAATAATTGTAAGTGGTTAACCCGCATTTAATGACGGGACCACAGTTTAGTTGCAAATGGGCCATGGTATTAGATAGATGGTATTAATAAGAACCATGGTATTGCTCCATGGTATTGCATGTATGAGTCATATATAAAGGATAGGGACTCCCTGTGAGGAGCATCGTGTCTTATTTTGTAATCGAGCTTTGCTCTATTGGAGGTTGCCCCCTCGAAGAGGCAAGTGAACATTGCTTTCTGAATAATAAAGTACTTGCTGTTGTTTCTCACTATTCTATGTTCTGGGTATATTTCTTTGCATATTCGGTATTCTGGTATCCTCTTGCAGGTTAAGAGCATAACAAGTGGTATTAGAGCTCTTTCCAGGGCTGGTGGGATCTCCATTTTTTAGCAATTTTTTTTTTGGCTAGAGACGTGTTCCGACGTCTTTAAACCATAGGATCTGTCATTGAGCGCATAACCCTAAATATTTGGGGAGCCATGCACGTAGGAAATACAAGAGGTGGTCACGCTTGTTGGACTCCCTTGTAGCCCCTGTGGGTACCCCTCGAGTAGTAGCGCATTAGACAGAACCGCGCACGGACTATCTTCCAAGTACCCTCTGGGTATATCGGAAGCCCCCTAGCTCCTTTGAAACCTCGCCATAGATAAACCGTCGACCGTCTTGCTACTATAGTACATCGAGAATAGCACTAAGAGAGATTACTCACTCGTACGATAGGGTAGTCGGATTTTACGGCTAAGGGTATGGTTGATCCTCCTTAGTTAGAGCCCTGAAACATTGGGTCGAGTACTACTGTTAGACACTTATGTATATTGCGATCTGTAGCACCTGACACTCCTCGAGACCATAGTTCCCTTTTCTATCTCTGGATCACGCATAATCTCGGCTAGGTCAAATCTCGCAAGTGGAGTTTGCAGCAGCAGCAGAAATCAGTCCCGCAGTTCTGATTTAACAGAGAAGCCATTCAGATCTATTAGATCCATCAGATCCGTAGCAGCAATCTGTTCTGCCGCTCAGAGCTATCCGATCAGCCATTCAGATCTCTCAAATCCCCCAGATCAGCCATCCAGATCTGAGTAGTTGTGTGGGGTTCCTATACCGGGGCGTGTACCCCCCGAGGCGCTTATTGGTGATCTAGCCCATAAGAATCAGGACGATAAGCTGAGAAAGGTGGTACCATTCAATTGTTAGTGCCAAAAAAAAATTCGAGCGGTCCCAAATTTCAAGTACATCGGATCGGTGCATGGTAGCAACTAGAGCTCAAGCTATGGCCAATGAGAAGATCGACAAACTTGAACAATCCTTGAAAGAGCTCGAAGATTAGCTGACGACACTAACTAATGCACTCTCTAAGGGCAAGACGGAAGCCCACGATGAGGCGTATATTGGCAATGAACACAGTGAGGGTGAGTCTAGCCACTCTCTTCACCTCTGGGGCACCCACCAACAATCCCGTTCTCGACCACCCAAGCTGGGTATGCATAAATTTGATGGTTCTCACCCGGCAACATGGGTAGCACAAATGGAGCAGTATTTCAATCTGAATTACATCTTAGATAATGAGACTCAACTTATGGTGGGAAGCATGTACTTGGACAATGAAAGATGGCAATGGTGGAAATGGCATCAACGTTGCAATGGAAGGTTCTTGACTTGGGACACCTTCAAAAAAGCTCTTATAGAGCGCTTTGATCATGACTCTGATTTTTTGGGTCGTCTCACCAAGCTCCAATAGACTGGCACAGTGGATGAATATATTACAACATTTGAAGCCTTAGCTTTCCGCACTACGGGTCTTCAAGACGCGTTCTACACGGAATGTTTTATCAGTGGTCTTATAGAGGCCATACAAGCTCACGTCCGACTGCACCACCCTCCCACATGGTCGGAGGCTTGCAAGATAGCTCGTAAAGTTGAACGAGCGTTAGCAGCCCAGTCCAATCACCCAAATTTCACCGCCAAGGGTCGCCCCCCACAGGCTCACAGCACTACTCAAACACTTAAGGTTCAAAAGGTGTCACCTGTAGAAATGGCAGAAAGAAGAAAGCAGGGATTATGTTACTACTGTGATGAAAAATACTCCCCAGGTCATAAATGCAAGGAGCCCAAATTCTTTCAAATTGATGCTACTGATTACAGCTCATCGGAGGAAGCCCCACCACTTGAGGAACCTGAGGAGGACGAAGAGGACAACCAGAAGGACAATGTCCCTGAAGAACTAGTTATTTCACTACATGCTTTGGTAGGGATTTCTTCACCTCAAACTCTCAAAATCAGAGGTTTTATTAAGCACCGCCCAGCAGTAGTCTTGATTGATAGTGGAAGCACACATAATTTTATCCATCAAAGAGTCACAGAAGTAGTGCATTGTTTTGTGCGAGCCGTTTCTAACTTCCAAGTCCAAATTGCGGATGGGGGAACAATGAAATGTGAAGGTCGCTGCGAAAATGTCAAATTTCAAATGGGGGATTATCAGTTGAAGACCCACATGTTTGCGATACACATGGGAGGGTGCGACATTGTCCTCGGTGCTGAATGGTTGCGCACACTTGGGCCAATCACAATGGATTTCCAGGAGTTATATATGAGCTTTAAGCAAAACAACTCCACACATACCCTCCGCGGACTCCAGGCGGGAGCTCCCTCTATCATCAGCTCACATAGGATGGAAAATTTGTTAAAAAAGGGCCATTATGGAGTTATAGCTCAATTTAATGCCATCCAGGCCGTCGAACCCAATTCTCTGCCAATTCATCCTAAGATGCAACAGATTTTAAATAACCATCTGCCAGTCTTTGACAAGCGTCATGAGCTTCCGCCCTCGAGAGGGGAACATGATCATAGCATCACCTTGGTCCCAGGGGCCCAACCACCAAATGTGCGCCCATACAGATATCCATTCACCCAAAAGAATGAAATAGAAAAAATAATCAAGGAACTTTTGGAAGCAAGCGTCATTTGTCCCAGCATTAGTCCTTATTCATCACCGGTGGTCATGGTACTCAAGAAAGATGGGGAATGGCGTATGTGTCTAGACTTCAGGACCCTCAATAAGTTGACAGTCAAAGATAAATTTCCCATTCCGATTGTTGATGATTTGCTGGATGAACTCAATGGGGCTCAATTCTTCACTAAGTTGGATCTTTGCTCAGGCTACCACCAAATTCGCATGAAAGAAGTCGACATTACAAAGACTACTTTCAGAACTAATGAAGGTCATTATGAGTTCCTAGTCATGCCATTCGGTCCTTGTAATGCCCCGTCTACTTTTCAGAGCCTTATGAACCACCTCCTCAAGCCATATCTCAGAAAATTTGTCCTTATTTTCTTCGATGACATCCTCATCTACAGTTGCACTTGGGCTGCACATCTTCAGCATGTAGATCTGCTCTTGCAACTGCTCCGCAAGCATAAATTATTTGTTAAGATGTCCAAGTGTTCTTTTGGCATGAAAAAAGTTGAGTATTTGGGCCACATTGTGGGGCGTGAAGGTGTTAAGGTGGACCCCAAAAAGATCCAGGCAATGCAGGATTGGCCTCAACCTAAGACATTGAAGAGCCTGAGAGGATTTTTGGGTCTCACAGGCTACTATCGCAAATTTGTCCGCAATTATGGTCGCATTGCGAAGCCCCTCACTTAACTCCTCAAGAAAAATTCATTCTTCTGGAATGATGAAGCACAACAGGCCTTTACAGCTCTCAAAAATGTCATGTGTTCCACTCCAGTCTTAGTACTACCCCACTTCACCAAATCTTTCATCATTGAATGTGATGCTTCGGGTACGGGTATTGGGGCGGTCTTGATGCAGGAAGGTCGACCCTTAGCCTTCACAAGCCAACAACTAAGTGGGAAGAATCTAGGACAATCTACTTATGAGAAGGAAATGATGGCCATCTTACATGCAGTAGATACCTGGAAACCTTACTTATTGGGGCGATGTTTCCAAATCCGCACAGACCATCACAGTCTTAAATATTTTTTGGAGCAATGCCTATCCTCCCCACAACAAAATAAATGGCTCGCCAAAATGTTGGGATATGATTATGAGATCATTTACAAGAAAGGGCATGAAAATATTGTAGCAGATGCATTATCTCGCCAATTTGAGGAGGAAAGTACCCTGCTCGCAATTTCCCTTCCCATTCCAGAATGGATTGAAGAGGATCGCAGGGAATGGATTTCACATCCCTGGCTCTCCCAACTCATTACTCAATTGCAGGCAGATCCAAATTCAACCAAGGGCTACTCGTGGCAGGATGAGATTCTTCGCTACAAGGACAGAGTTGTAATATCACCAACATCCACCCTCAAAAGCCGCATTTTGGCGGAGTTGCACTCATCACCCACTGTCGGACATTCAAGCCTTTAGAAGATGTATGCTCGCACTAGAAGATCATATTTTTGGACAGGCATGAAAAAGGACATCCTTACTTTTGTAGCGAAATGCAATGTCTGTCAGCGCCACAAAGGGGAGACAGTCAAAGCACCAGGCACATTACAACCATTGCCCATCCTGGCATCAATATGGACGAAGGTTTCTATGGATTTCATTACAGGTCTTCCAAAGTCAAGAAACAAGTCAATCATCATGGTGGTTGTGGACCGACTTTCTAAGTATGCACATTTTTGCGCCCTGCCCCACCCTTTTACACCGACTTTGGTCGCTCAATCTTTCATGGATTAAATCTTCAAATTGCATGGCATGCCCACTTCTATTGTGTCTGATCGTGACCTGATCTTCACCAGTAATTTTTGGCAGGAACTCTTTAGGCTACAAGGTACCCAACTAAAACTCAGTACTTCCTATCATCCACAAACAGATGGTCAAATTGAAGCAATCAACAAATGTCTGGAAACCTACCTTAGGTGTTTCACTTCAGAAAAGCAACATCTTTGGGTACAATGGTTGCCTCTAGCTGAATGGTGGTATAACACCAACTATCATGCCACCACCAAAGTGACTCCCTATGAAGCAGTTTATGGCAACTCCCTCCTCCCTACTTCTTATATCAAGGGGTGCTCAAAGGTACAAGCAGTGGATCAACTCCTACAAAACCGCACAACCATGCTCGCCCATCTTAGAGAGAATCTTCATCAAGCTCAAAACCGCATGAAGCAACATGTAGATCAGCATCGCTTAGAGCGCCAATTTCAAGAAGGCGATCAGGTATTTTTGAGGCTGCAACCATATAAGAAAACATCACTCAAAGACAAGGGTTGTTAGAAACTTCTCCAAAATTCTACGGACCGTATCGAGTACTTCAACGCATTGGAGAAGTGGCCTACAAGCTAGCTTTGCTACCCACTGCAAAAATCCATCCAGTTTGCCATGTCTCATGCCTCAAGAAAGTGATTGGGAACAATTGTAGAATTCAAACCAGTCTACCTGAATTGGATGAAGAAAGGTCAATCTGGGTCCAATCTGAATAGGTCCTAGACACCCGAGAATGACACCTGCGTGGCCGAATGATCAAGGAAGTCCTCGTCAAGTGGAAAGACACCTCTCCGGAAGATGCAACATGGGAACCAGCCACTATTCTTCAGCAGTTTCTGCAGCTTCAGCCTTGAGGACAAGGTTATTCTTAAGGGGGAGGGCATGTTAGGGTCCCACCCTAACCCCCTTATTTATGTAGTGGGATCGAGTCATAGTAAAGAGTCAATAAAGCCCATATTAATAATTGTAAGTGGTTAACCCGCAATTAATGACGGGGGACCACAGTTAGTTGCAAATGGGCCATGGTATTAGATAGATGGTATTAATAAGAACCATGGTATTGCTCCATGGTATTGCATGTACGAGTCATATATAAAGGATAGAGACTCCCTGCGAGGAGCATTGTGTCTTATTTCGTAATCGAGCTCTGCTCTATTGGAAGTTGCCCCCTCGAAGAGGCAAGTGAACATTGCTTTCTGAATAATAAAGTACTTGTTGTTGTTTCTCACTATTCTATGTTCTAGGTACATTTCTTCGCATATTCGGTATTCTGGTATCGTCTTGCAGGTTAAGAGCATAACACAGTTGATTGAGTTGGGATTGAATCAATATTGAGTCTCCCAATTTTTTCAATCACATCACTCAAAGTATCATCAGTGGCTGGAGCTTCATGTGGGGGAGAAAGTGCTTCAGAAGAAGAATCCATAGATTGGTCAAGTATAGGAATCCCCCTTTCAAGATGTGGAATCTGATTATCAAATTCTTGAAAAGATTTTGCATGTCTGAATCTATCCAAGCGATCAAGTTGTCGCTCAACAATATTGTCAGTTTTGGAATTCAAGGAAGATTGCATCTCTAGATACAACAAACTTCTTATTTATTTCATCATAAGGCGTTATGCTTTGGAGGTGTTTGAATATCCCAGAAGATACACTTATGACTTCTTGCACCAAGTTTGTTTCTTTGTTCCTTTGGTATCAAGGCATTATAGGTGGAACCAAAGACCCTTAGATGCTTTACTGAAGGAATGTGTCCATACCACATTTCATAAGGAGTCTTGTTTCTAATAGCATTAGATGGACATCTATTCTTTATATATGCATCACATAGAACACATCAGCCCAAAACATTATTTTTACATTCTTGAAGAACATCATGGATCGTACCATATTTAAGATTGTCATGTTCATTCTTTTAGGTACTCTAATTTGTTGGGGATTATAAGGCACAGTTGTTTGATGTTTGATCCCATGTTGGCGAAGATAATTTTCAAATTCATTTGATGTGTATTATTTTCCATTATCAGTGCAAATAGACCCAATATGAGATCATGCATCATTTTCAATCCATTTATGGAAATTCTTGAATGTTTGAAAAGAATCAGATTTGTTCTTCAATAAATAAACCCAACACACTCTGGTGTAGTCATCAATAAATGTCATGATATATTTACTTCCATTTGCAAAAGGAACAGGCATTGGACCACATAAATCTGAATGAATGAGTTCGAGTTTTCTATGTGCTCTTGAATGTGAATCATGAAAAGACTGTTTGCTATGCAATCCTAGAATGCAAGCATCACATTGCTTAATTTTCCTAGGAATTGTAGGCAAAAGAGCAACACCATTTTTCTTCAATAAGTAGAGACTTTCATAGCTCAAATTTCCAAATCTAGCATGCCATAATAAACTTTATGGAAGTGTACCTTGTTCATGATGAGAATTGTATGAGAAATGTTGTGCATGAGCAGAGGTTCCTTGTAGCTTGATAAGCCTTTCTTCTTCTATTCCCCTCATGACAAGTGAGTGGTCAGATGCTTTCTTACCTCAAGATTGCCATCAAACATATGAATGGAGTGACCTTGCTAGCGAATGTGGACGAAGGACAACAAGTTTCTCTTGATCTATGGGAGATATAGAACATGATGCAGAAGAAAGTCTGGAAGACCAGGCAATTTAAGCCTGATTGTGCCAAGCCCTAATGGCTTGATTTTTTATTGATCTGCAAAGTATACTGCCCCATCAACATTGTCAGTGAAATCTTCAAAAAAATATTTTCTATGAGTCATGTGGCAGGTTGCTCCTGAATCAAGCAACCAATCATTTTTCCATGAAGCAAGTGAAGCATTAAGCAAATCTTCATTTACTCCAATGTTACATTGTGCCACAACATAGTGAGCAGATTCAGATGCTTTACCTTTGTCTGTATCATCAGTTTTACCATTTTCTTGGTTTCCTCTCTACTCAATTTTGTCCCATGGTAGCTTGCATGTAGAGGAATCATGTGATCCATTTCTCTTGCAGTGAATGCAGTGCAAATCTGCTTTTTCTCCTTGAGAATGTCTGCCCCCCCTGCCTTTGAAATATCTTCTTCTTCCCCTTCAACCACCTCTTCCTCTTGTAGAATCTTGAGTAGGATGCGTTTCTTTATGAGCAAGGCACACAGCCTCTTCAGAAGATTCAGGGGTTGTCTTCTTTCCAAAAGCTTTCTCTCTTTCAGCAAACTTTTTCACAAGAGAGTCAAAGGTTATATCTTTGAGATTTCCGTTTGCTTGCAATGACTCAAGATAATTGGAGTAAGTAGGATTAAATTCCTTGAGAAAAGCAATAAGAGGAATATCTAATTCAACCTTAGTGGATTTGATATCATGCATTATAGATGTTACTTCAGATGCAAGAGTAAGAGGATCATTATTTTGCAGTTCAAGAGTGAAGAGTTTAATCATGAGTTGGACAACTTCAAGTGCAGAATGTGAGTCATAGAGTTCTTTCAGCTTTTGTAAGGCTTCAAAGGCAGTTGAATATGACGAAATATGGCGACTCACCTCTTCATTTACAGATGCTGCGATTACTGCATAAGCTTTGCTGTTCTTGTTTTCCCAAATGACGAGCTCTTTGTCTGAGGTAAGCTATACTAGTTCATTGTCTCTGTCTCCGAGACACACTCCTTTCCACAGCTCATTGAAAATGAGGGTGTGTTTTATTATCCAGGACCATTAAAGATAGTTCTCCTTGCCAGTGAGAACTATTCCCACCATTGATATGATTGAATGCATTCTGCAAAAACTGCTGATAGAAAAATATTTCTGCTGGGGAAATGTGCTTCAAAAATGATACAGCCTTATTCTTCCTCCAAAAATCAAAACCATATTCTATGCATATAGAATATCACCATAATTTTTTATTATTTATTATTATTATTATTATTTTTTCTACAATATGGTTGCAAAGGGAAATAGTATCAACTGCTCAAAAGCGAATTAGAAATCTGATGCAAATCAAGATTTGTCAAACACTTGGATGGAAATATAACTCTCTATGCTCAAATCCTATGCTTTATACCTTGACTGCATACTTTCTCTTTGGAAAAAATACATTTCTTTCCTTTTCTGTCTCTCGGTCATCAATACTCCACCATCAATACTGCTGCCATTTGTACACAGATATTAAAAAACTAACTTCACCTCTAGATCAAAGAAACGGCCACTGAAATGCACAAACACACTATAAAATTGCAAAACCAAGAATAGTGACTGAATTTTTGGTGAAAGCAGCAGCGCAAGACAATGAAAGGCACTACAGGTGGAGCGAGAGCGTATACTATCAATAGCCATGAAAACCAGTCCTTAAAAAACTCTCGGTGCAGTGTTAAATGGAGTTCTAAGCGTAAGGGTTATGGACCCTCATAATCGAACAACGTATGTAAATAACTCTATAACATATACAATGTATAATTGCAGAAACTATGCCAATTAGAACACTATTATACCAGCGTGGAGGGAGGCCGTTCTGTGCACAAATAGAAGCCGCTTTTCCATGATGAAAACAAGACCAAAGCAATGAATATGCAAGAGAAAAATCGAAGAGAAGAGGAGGGGTGAGAATCGAACACGAACAGGCGAGATGAATGAGCCGAGGTTCCTCTTCACTGATACCATGTTAGGAGGCCTATGGTTTCAGCGCAGGACCTCATGCGTAGTTTTGAACAGTCATGGGAGAGATGTGGAGAAAAAGTACTCGAAGCAGAATGTGATTTTTCTTCCTAGCAAACTCCCAAATCTGCACTTTTTCCTCTTGTCCCAAAGGGAAATTGTCAGAGGGGGACCCGACCCTATGTTATTGAACTTGTTTTATCTAGTGTTGGCAGGGGGAGTGTCAATTTAATGGACACGTACGAAGAGTGGCGCTCAAAATAGGAAAGTTTATTGGCATAACTGTCAACACCTGTGCTGCTTCCAGAGACACATTCCAACCCGAATCCTGATTCCTAACAGATCGACAGTAAAGAGCAGTGCTTTTATGAAATGTTTATGGACAGAGAGCATAGGTAAAGGAATATGGCAAACAAAGGGTGTAGGTAGGGTTAGGAGCAGCTAATTATATGGAGGAGTAGCTCAGCTATATGGAGAGCAGACAAGGGAGTTACAAGGAACATAAGAAAAAAAGGAGCTGGCTCTAATACCATGTCAGGCCAGGCAGTAACTCCATAAGGCAAAAATGATTTGACTATATTATTCCATCAGGTAGGTATTTGTTTTATACATGAGGGAGAGACTATTCAGTTCATTTCCCGATGGTTGTTCATATTTCTAATTTATTTATTTAGATAAATTCACCCAATCATAAGGATTAGGTGTCAACAGAATTGAGTTGCATAATCTAGTTTTAGATAGACCTTGTGTCTCTACTTCCTAGTATAGATTGTATAGCAGAATATATATAGAATTCTTCTTTGAAAATTATATTCTCCATTATATAGTGCCTCAAAATTATGATTTTGATGCTTGCTAGATAATGAATATGATGGAATTATTCAAGCAACTTAACCTTCATAAGATTCAAATATTTTGACTAGCTTGGATCTAGGAGTTATCATGAAAGGTATAATGTTATAGTAGATTGTATAAGTGCACAAGATTTGAACCTCTTTTTTGCATTTGAATCATGCTCCTTCACTTGAAATATATGTCTAGAACTTGCTAACAATCATGATTCATTTACAAGTTGTTTATCCAAAGTGTATATATGTAATTGCCACATTGCATATATGTAGGTGCCACATAAGACCTTCTTTATCATAGAAATAGATGTTATAGGTTTCATATTTAGACCAAAAACTAGAAACTTATACTCTCATTATTCTTATCACAGAGCTTAGATATATATAAATCTTAGAATTTAGTCAGGTCACCATTGAGTTTGTATAGGAGTTACAAATTTTTATCAACCTACCACATAAATTCAAATATAAGCCAGAAAAATTTATTACAAATACTTTGAAATAGATATTTATTTTCAGTCCTTTGGCCTCCTTCATACTATTTTATATACAGCTTATGATATCTGGCTCAAGTAATTCTTTGATAACTTTACAGCATTCCATATAGCACTTGGACAAGGGGTATATCTCAGAGATACTCTAGATATTTATCATAACATTTTAGTCCACACTTTGGATGTCATAGTGGTATAATGCCATGAAAATTTAGATCCTTATAAGTAGAAGTATATCAAAAAAAGAGGGTTTCATTGAAGTTTGTACGCTTGCATGTCATGATGATAGAAGATGTCAAAGCTTTGATATAAGGAGATGCCCTAAGTTCCATGTCATAGAGAAATGATTTTGGATTCTTATGTTCTTCTTACATACCAGACTATGACAGTGCTCTTGTTTTGATAGAGAGAGAGTTATCTATTATAATAGAGTATTCAAGCTTCTAACAATATGTGATATTTAAAATTTTCTTTGCTTCACCTTAGCCCTGATTTTAGGTTGAGAGATCAAGATGTTGGTAGACTAATGTACATTTATCTTACTTGATAATTAATTGTCAATGTCTATTGACTTCTTATTAAATATTATTTTCTCTTCTTCAATAAGGAATTACAAAAAGTACAAAACAAGAAGATCACAAGAGACAAGGACATAAAGATATAGGCTCCTAGTGAGGGAAGAAAACCCCACAAGGGGAAAAACCAAGAAACATTTCTTGTTATAGAATTAGACAAAGTGAGATATCCAAGACCCAAGGCAATAACAAAATCTCCCAGAAAGACCCCACTTTTTCCCTCCTCCAAGTATTTTAAACAAGTTGAAGTCAATAAAATTCAACGCCAATCAAACTCTTGAAATCTGGTTAATTCTAGAAATTTTGCCTCCCTAAAATTTCAGCCCTATGAAATTTCAGGCTTGTAGTACCTTAGACAAATCCACATGTGTGAGAAGAACTAAGGAAGAAAATAAAATTTCTCTCTACTTTGACTTCTCTCTTTCTTGAATTCGTGGATTTTCTTCTTCTTTCTAACACAAAAATCAATATGATGAATTGGTGGGCAAATGAGGTCAAACTGCCTTCTTTTTAAACATGTGCAGGAGGTGAAATAGGTTCCTCTTTAAGCCAACTTGTTTAGGAGGATTGACTTGGTCTTGTTGATGAAAAATTGACCTTTTTGACTCAATCCATATTCTTTTTCTTTTTCTTTACAAGAGTCCAAATGGGACTTGGACTGAATTACATTTCTTTGACTCCTAATAGGTACTATTTTGAATCCAATGACCCAATAAGTATGAAGAACATGCTTTGACTAATACAAATAATAAAAATAAAGTACTTTCCTTGTTTCTTCTTTTACATGAAATACATATTGATACAAGTAAAATGATAATTATGAAGACTGAACCTAGTTATATTTCCAACATATTGAAATATGCCTATCTTATGATGAATCATGTGTTATTATGTCAGTATTTGCAGGGACACCTCCATAATTTATTGTTTGATTAGATTCTCTATAAATGATATTGAGGGGTTCTAATATGTTGGTTAATGTTTTAGTTAATTATATCTTATATTCACATTTATCTTTTTAACTAAACATCATTAAAAATTCATGGACATACATAAATGAGTGCATTAGAAAATAGTCAAATCATTTGCAGCCTGTTGATGGTGTGGGACCCACCAACATGTCAAGGGGATCTCCCTGATAAGAAGTCCCAATTATACCTTAGACCGTTTGGTGTAGGAGTCCCAACAATGGGTCGTAAAGCAATTCCTTGACCACGATGTCACACAGAGGCAAGTAAGATAACTCTATTGGTAGTGTTGTACCTTAAGAAACCAATTTCTTGGATATAGGGAAATTGTGCTTAAGACATTAATAAATATTATTTAGTGTCACTTATTTGTCACTTAGATATATGTTGTGTCCTTAAATGAAGGACCTACAAACTTGGTCTTTAACCCTTAGTACATGTATGACCAGAACATCTCAGAATGCCATTTATTGTTGGATATAAATGATGAATGAAGAAAGCTTGAAGGAAAAGTTAAAGATAGTATACTGATCTTTCATAGAAACTACTATCCATCACTTAGAATAATTATGGAAACGAGAACTGAATCATAGACAATATGTTGCATAGCATAGAAACTACTATCTGTGACTCACAGAGAAGTTAAAGATAATATGCTGGTCTTTCACAGAAACTATTATCTATAACTTAGAAAAGAAGGTGGGAACTTCAAGTATAGGATAGCTCTTTTAAGGGATTTTAACTTTATCTACATAAGCAAATAAAGACCTGTAGCTTCATTACTATACTTGAAAGAAGAAAACATAACATGACACATAACAGAGAAGGTTACAAAATTATACCCAACAACTCATGGAAACTTCTGATTCTTTCATTAATAAACAATGATATTAGGAATATAGTGGCCTAGTTTTCGGGTTCTCCAAAATTCCAACAGCCAACCCTTTCTCTGTAAATTTTCCTCTTCTTATACATTATGAAACCGTTGCTGATCTCTAAAATTGTCAAACTACTAAAATTGTTTCTCTAACTATCCGAATTAAAAACTATTATAGGATTTTACAGAGGGTAAAAGACACCTCAAAGAAAATGAAATAAAAGGAACATAACTGAATTTGGAAGAGGATGATAATCGCTAGCTTGCTCTGTTAATCCACTGCCAAGTTCCTCTACAAATGCTTTAATAATAATTAATTTGCTTTTACCATAACTAACTGCATTAAAATTTGACTTGTACAAAGACTGGGGCTCGAATATATATTGGGTGCACTTATATTGGCCAAAAAATAAAGAAAACATGCCCATCGAACTTTTCTTTGGATTCGTCTTTCACATTGATTTTCCCCTTTAGCAAGCGAAATTAACACAAAGCTTTGGTAACTACGGAATGGAAAAAGTATTAACTCTACTTCATAAATCCATCGGATCTGCATTTTTAGCACTCCGTTGAGTTCTCATCGCAAATCGCAACTAACCCCTTTCCAGTGGTGCATTGACGAAATGTTGGACTTATGCATAATTGTTTCATATCTGTGCCTTTTTTATTATATACCTTTAATAATGAAAATATACCATAAAGCATGCTTTTTCTGCTTCTAATGTGGGCTTTGCACAACTATCGAGGCATAACTTTATCACAATCGTAATCGGCCCTTTTCAACGTTCTATTGACCCACTTCTTAACAATCTGCGATATGACGGACACACTGGGTTATAAGATATAGCATATAAACTATTAGGTCCAGAATCCACATTTCTCATTGCAATCGACGCTTTCCATATATATATAATATGCTATGCGATGTGATGGACCCGCCACAATTATGAAACGTAATATATATACTTTTGGGTCCAGCCCATGATCGAAAATCGCAATCGACATAAGTCATAAACGTTATGTGATAATTGCGAACCTGACGGAGTTATAAATCATGGCATAATCAATATCAGGTCCAGCCTATCGTTATTGCGGACCTACCAATATTATAAATATAATATATATCCTTTCAGGTCCATCATCACAAATCGCGATCGGTAGAACCCATATGCATGTATATAAAGGGCTTTTTGATACGACAGACCTGCCAAACTTTTAACCACAATGTATATATTTCAGGTTCGGCTATATATGTTTTAACACTTGTTTCCTTTGTAAATCCGATATATTTCTTTATTTGCTTCTCATTTCAATATGCACTTATTCTATATATATATATATATATATATATATATATATATTATATATATATATTATATATAATATATGGTTCTAGTCTATATAACCGTTTATATAAAGACTTGATTTGTTTGTATAACAACTTTGGCTACTCTGGGGTCGATTCTTTTACATTTCTTTTAGCAATTCCGCTATGCCATTATCACTTCTTCATCTAGCTTTATCTCTCTTTTTTGAAGTATTTTCAGGTTCTTATATGAAAAATGAATATTAAAGGTAACAAAAATGCATGCTACAACATCTGGCTCCACATGGGGATAGTGCTTCTACCACAAAAACACTAAGAACCGTAGATTAGTGCCTTATCTATTAGGCATGGAGTCATATATTGCTTCACCAAACTTAATTGTGTGAAAATTTTGTATATCTACAGTGATAAAATTCTTGTGCTTTGATAGCAAAGTATTGAGAATCATAGATCAGTAGCCTTAGTTGGACATGGAGTCCAAAACTGCAAAAACCCTGAAATTTGACAAACTAGAACCTGACAATCTTGAAGTCTGAAACCTATGCAAACTAATTTCCAACTGGGAAAGTTACCCTTATTCATCAACTAATGATTAAACTGAAAGAACTGCAATTGGAAACCAATTGCTCAACACCTGAGCATATTTATGTACAAGTTCCTACATATGAGCATGATTTATCCCCATCAGGTGAAGTCAATCTTCCAATGGTACCAGGTTAGCATTTGGGTGCTTAACATAGAACCATTTTTCCAGTGAATCTTGAAAATGTAATTCATCCTAAATAAAAAATAAATTATGCATAAAAGCAGCTCACAACAAAAATTAGAAGTATATCCACAAAATGATATGTGTAGAATGTTCATAAATTTGTCCATATAATCTTTCACAGGATCTTAAAAAGTATAAGAAAAAATATTTTCTTGATCACCTCCAAAAAATAAATTCTGTATCTATAAAAGTTCCTTCTCGATTAAAACTTCTATTGGGCTAATATGTTCAACGGAACAATCAACAACATCTTTAAGGAAATGATCTATGTCACTTTCATGTCTCCTCTTTTCATCTCTAAGCTTTGATTGAAAATGATTTGTAACTCTAACTTCAGGGAGAAAGAATTTTTTTTATCATTACTATACGACATATGATCAACTTCAAATAGATTATTTACCTCTGATCCATGGGCATATTTATGTTCTTCAATGCACTGATATACCATCTCTTTATCAGCTTTCCCCTTACATACGATAGCCTCTTTTGCTTTGATAGATGGCTCAATATATTGTTGTCCAACATATTCCACTTGCTGGTTTCTTCCTGTATGTTCAACACCCAACTAATGCACTTCAAGAACTTCATCCTATTCCCCATTTAAACCATTTTCATTATATATAGGAGGATCATCAAATTTAACAAAATAATAACTCTGGGGATTTAATTGTAACTTAATTATTTCTTCCTCTTCTTAACTATTGAGTAAGGATTCTTGATGCATGTTTGAAATTTCATCCATCTAAATACTCTCTTGATTTGCTTGGAACAGAGTCAACCAATTGTTTGCTTGGGAGGTTATTGGAGAGAAATGTTTTATAAACTTCTCCACATCATTTTGATAAAATGATGTTCGGTCTACTTGGGACATAGTCAACCAATTCTCTGCTTGGGAGATTATAGAAGAGGCATGCTTTATAAACTTCTCTACACCATTTTGAGAAAATGATAGTTCCTCGCTTTCAGAGACTTTCTCATAGTTAATCTGGATATAATATTTCTAAATGCTTGATATATTATCAACAATCTCATCAGTTTCCTCAACAGGAATATCTTGAGATTTTAAAGTTTCTTTAAAATTATAATAGTCACAATAATTTTCAAAAAGAAACTTGTGGTGATAATAAACTCTACAAGAAGAATTGAATGCTGAATGGAAATATTTCAAAGATGAAATGCTTGAACGAGGTAGAGACCTGAACCAATCCCTAACTTCTAGGTCCAAAGAAAACCTAAATAACTTCATCTTAACATCTTCATGAATGATGCCCTGCTGCTCAATGCATTCATGAAACTCTTGGAGATGCTGAACTGGATTTTCATATTCCTTTCTAGTGAATTTTGGAAGATACTCATTCCACACAGAAAATGCAGGCATATCACGAGGATAGCCAATGATCCTAGTAAAGTTAAATGGATCAAATTTATGGACTAAGAGTGCAGGGAGAGCCATTAAAACCCAAAAAAGAAAACTTCAAAGTACAGTGGAGTTGCCAATCAATGTTGTAAGTGAAAATCACATGTGTGAATGTACAACCAACTACTGAAACTTGTCATTCTCAAGAATCAGCTTCAAACTTAATAAATTCAAGAAAAGTGTTCTTATTCTATTTCTTTTCAGTCTGTGGTCTTTGTTACAATTGAGTCACCTTTTATTTCTTTCAAAACAACCAAGTATTTCCTCTTCACTGAACAACGAGAGGAAAATATTGAAAACGCAAGGAAAAATGTTGTCTTCTCTCCCTGGAAACGACACCAATTTATGTTGTACCTTAAGAAACCAACGTCGTGGTTGTAGCAAAATTGTGCTTAAGACATTAATAAATATTATTTACTATAACTTATTTGTCACTTAGATATATGTTGTGTCTTTAAATGAAGGACCTGGAAACTTTGTATTTAACCCATAGTACATATATGACCAGAACATCTCAGAATGCCATTTGTTGTTGGATATAAATGATGAATGAAGAGAGCTTGAAGGAAAAGTTAAAAATAGTATCCTGATATTTCATAGAAACTACTATCCATCATTTAGAAGAATTATGGAAATGAGAACTGAATCATAGACAATATGCTGCATAACACAGAAACTACTATCTGTGACTCTCACAGAAGTTAAAGATAATCTGCTGGTCTTTCACAAAAATTATTATCTATAACTTAGAAAAGAAGGTGGGAACTTCAAGTATAGGAACACTATTTTAAGGGATTTTAACTTTATCTACATAAGAAAATAAAGACCTGCAACTTCATTACTATACTTGAAAGAATAAAACATAACATGACACATAACAGAGAAGGATACAAAATTATACCCAACAACTCATGGAAACTTCTGATTCTTTCATTAATCAACGATGATATCAGGAATATAGTGGCCTAGTCTCTGGGTTCTCCAAAATTCCAACAACAAACCCTTTCTCTGTAAATTTTCCTCTTCTTATACATTATGAAATAGTTGTTGATCTCTAAAACTGTCAAACTACTAAAACTGTTTATCTAATTATCTAAATTAAAAGCTATTATAGGATTTTACAAAGGGTCAAAAGAAACCTTAAAGAACATGAAATAAAAGGAACATAACTGAATTTGGAAGAGGATGATAACCACTAGCTTGCTCTATTAATCTGCTACCGAGTTCCTCTGCAAACACTTTAATAATAATTAATCTACTTTTACCATAATTAACTGTATAAAACTTTGACTTGTACGAAGACTAAAGTTTGCATATATATCGGGTGCACTTGTATTGGCCAAAACATAAAGTAAACATGCCCTTCTGCCTTTTCTTTGGACTCGGCTTTAACATTGATTTTTCCCTTTCCAAAGTGAAATTAATGCAAACCTTTGGTAACTATAGAACTGCAAAAGTATTAACTCTACTTCATAAATCCATCGGATCCGCCTTTTCAACACTCTGTTGACTTCCCATCGGAAATCGCAATTGGCCCATTTCCAGTGGTGAATTAACGTAATGTTGGACTTACGCATAATTCCTTCATATATGCGCTTTTTATTATATACATTAAATAATGAAAATATACCATAAAGCATGCCTTTTCAACTTCTAATGTGAGCTTTACACAATTATCGAGGCATAGCTTTATGCCAATCACAATCGACCATTTTCAATATTGTATTAACCCACTTCTTAACAATCTCCAATATGACAGAGACACTGAGTTATAAGATATAGCATATAAACTATCTGGTCTGGAATCCCTGACGCTCATCACATTCAGCGCTTTCAATATATATATATATATATATATATAATATATATATATATATATATATATACATATATATATACATATATATAGATATATATATTAATATTATATATATTATATATTATATATAATCATATATATTATATATATATATATATATATAATTATATATATAATATATATATATATTATATATTATATATATATATATATATATTATATATATATATATATAATATATATATATATATATTATATATGGGGTCTAGTTCTATATAACCGCTTATATAATGACTTGATTTGTTTGTATAGCAACTTTGGCTACTCCAAGGCAAAATCTTTTACAGTTCTTTTAGCAATTCTATTATGCCACTATCAGTCTTCATCTAGATATATCTCTTCTTTTTGAGGTATTTTCAAGTTTTTATATGAAAAATGAATATTAAAGGTAACAAAAATGCATGCTACAATAGGTAGTAAGGGTGTGACCTCTGCAGTGAGTCAAGGAAGGTGCATGAGAGGTTCCTAACATAGGTGGGTTGAGATGACTGCACCCCTTGGCAACCTGTAGGTGTACTCAGTTGGGAAGGGAACACACAAGTGAAGATGCATCACAAGCTAGAACGCAGGTCAGTCCAACAATTCAAAGTTATGGTTAGACCAATAGCACATCTGAAAGAAGAATCATATAATTGCATAGAAAAGTGTTCATACACAACTATGTAAGTTAAAAAACATACATTGCTACAACAACTGGAACAATCCAACTACTCAAGATAATTGGAGTAAGTAGGATTAAATTCCTTGAGAAAAGCAATAAGAGGAATATCTAATTCAACCTTAGTGGATTTGATATCATGCATTATAGATGTTACTTCAGATGCAAGAGTAAGAGGATCATTATTTTGCAGTTCAAGAGTGAAGAGTTGAATCATGAGTTGGACAACTTCAAGTGCAGAATGTGAGTCATAGAGTTCTTTCAGCTTTTGTAAGGCTTCAAAGGTAGTTGAATATGACGAAATATGGCGACTCACCTCTTCATTTACAGATGCTGCGATTACTGCATAAGATTTGTTGTTCTTGTTTTCCCAAATGACGAGCTCTTTGTCTGAGGTAGGCTGTACTAGTTCATTGTCTCCGTCTCTGACACACACTCCTTTCCACAGCTCATTGAAAATGAGGGTGTGTTTTATCATCCGGGACCATTAAAGATAGTTCTCCTTGCCAGTGAGAACTATTCCCACCATGGATATGATTGAATGCATTCTATAAAAAACTGCTGATAGAAAAATATTTCTGCTGGGGAAATGTGCTTCAAAAATGATACAGCCTTATTCTTCCTCCAGAAATCAAAACCATATTCTATGCACATAGAATATCACCATATTTTTTTATTATTATTTTTATTATTATTATTTTTTTTACAATATGGTTGCAAAGGGAAATAGTATCAACTGCTCAAAAGCGAATCAGAAATCTGATGCAAATCAAGATTTGTCAAACACTTGGATGGAAATATAACTCTATATGCTCAAATCCTATGCTTTATACCTTGACTGCATACTTTCTCTTTGGAAAAAATACATTTCTCTCCTTTTTTGTCTCTCGGTCATCAATACTCCACCATCGATACTGCCGCCATTTGTACACAGATATTAAAAAACTAACTTCACCTCTAGATCAAAGAAACGACCACTGCAATGCACAAACACACTATAAAATTGCAAAACCAAGAATAGTGACTGGATTTTCGGTGAAAGCAGCAGCGCAAGACAATGAAAGGCACTATAGGTGGAGCGAGAGCGTATACTATCAACAGGCATGAAAATCAGTCCTTAAAAAACTCTCGGTGCAGTGTTAAATGGAGTTCTAAACGTAAGGGTTATGGACCCTCATAATCGAACAGCGTATGTAAATAGCTCTATAACATATACAATGTATAATTGCAGAAACTATGCTGACTAGAACACTATTATACCAGAGTTGAGGGAGGCCGTTCTATGCACAAATAGAAGCCGCTTTGCCATGATGAAAACAGGACCAAAGCAATGAATCTGCGAGAGAAAAATCGAAGAGAAGAGGAGGGGTGAGAATCGAACACGAACAGGCGAGATGAATGAGCCGAGGTTCCTCTTCACTGATACCATGTTAGGAGGCCTATGGTTTGAGCACAAGACCTCGTGCATAGTTTTGAACAGTCATGGGAGAGATGTGGAGAAAAAGTACTCGAAGCAGAATGTGATTTTTCTTCCTAGCAAACTCCCAAATCTGCACTTTTTCCTCTTGTCCCAAAGGGAAATTGTCAGAGGGGGACCCGACCCTATGTTACTGAACTTGTTTTATCTAGTGTTGGCAGGGGGAGTGTCAATTTAATGGACACGTACAAAGATTGGCGCTCAAAATAGGAAAGTTTATTGGCATAACTGTCAACACCTGTGCTGCTTCCAGAGACACATTCCAACCCGAATCCTGATTCCTAACAGATCGGCAGTAAAGAGCAGTGCTTTTATGAAATGTTTATGAATAGAGAGCATAGGTAAAGGAATATGGCAAACAAAGGGTGTAGGTACGGTCAGGAGCAGCTAATTATATGGAGGAGTAGCTCAGCTATATGGAGAGTAGACAAGGGAGTTACAAGGAACATAAGAAAAAAAGGAGCTGGCTCTAATACCATGTCAGGCCAGGCAGTAACTCCATAAGGCAAAAATGATTTGACTATATTATTCCATCAGGTAGGTGTTTGTTATATACATGAGGGAGAGACTATTCAGTTCATCTCCCGATGACTGTTCATATTTCTAATTTATTTATTTACATAAATGCACCCAATCACAAGGATTAGGTGTCAACAGAATTGAGTTGCATAATCTAGTTTTAGATAGACCTTGTGTCTCTACTTCCTAGTATAGATTGTATAGCAGAATATATATAGAATTCTTCTTTGAAAATTATATTCTCCATTATATAGTGCCTCAAAATTATGATTTTGATTCTTGCTAGATAATGAATATGATGGAATTATTCAAGCAACTTAACCTTCATTAGATTCAAATCTTTTTACTAGCTTGGATCTGGGAGTTATCCTGAAAGGTATAATGTTATAGTAGGTTGTATAAGTGCACAAGATTTGAACCCCTTGTTTGCATTTGAATCATGCTCCTTCACTTGAAATATATGTCTAGAACTTGCTAACAATCATGATTCATTTACAAGATGTTTATCCAAAGTGTATATATGTAATTGCCACATTGCATATATGTAGGTGCCACATAGGACCTTCTTTATCATAGAAATAGATGTTATAGGTTTCATATTTAGACCAAAACTAGAAACTTATACTCTCATTATTCTTATCACAGAGCTCAGATATATATAAATCTTAGAATTTAGTCAGGTCACCATTGAGTTTGTATAGGAGTTACAAATTTTTATCAAGCTACCACATAAATTCGAATATAAGCCGGAAAAATTTATTACAAATACTTTGAAATAGATATTTATTTTCAGTCCTTTGGCCTCCTTCATACTATTTTATATACAGCTTATGATATCTGGCTCAAGTAATTCTTTGATAACTTTACAGCATTCCATATAGCACTTAGACAAGGGATATATCTCAGAGATACTCTAGATAATTATCATAACATTTTAGTCCACACTTTGGATGTCATATTGGTATAATGCCATGAAAATTTAGATCCTTAGAAGTAGAAGTATATCAAAAAAAGAGGGTTTCATTAAAGTTTGTACGCTTGCATGTCATGATGATAGAAGATGTCAAAACTTTGATATAAGGAGATGCCCTAAGTTCCATGTCATAGAGAAATGATTTTGGATTCTTATGTTATTCTTACATACCAGACTATGACAGTGCTCTTGTTTTGATAGAGAGAGAGCTATCTATTATAATAGAGTATTCAAGCTTCTAACAAGATGTGATATTCAAAATTTTCTTTCCTTCACCTTAGCCCTGATTTTAGGTTGAGAGATCAAGATGTTGGTAGACTAATGTACATTTATCTTACTTGATAATTAATTGTCAATGTTTATTGACTTATTATTAAATATTATTTTCTCTTCTTCAATTAGGAATTACAAAAAGTAAAAAACAAGAAGATCACAAGAGACAAGGACATAAAGATATAGGCTCCTAGTGAGGGAAGAAAACCCCACAAGGGGAAAAACCAAGAAACATTTCTTGTTATAGAATTAGACAAAGTGAGATATCGAAGACCCAAGGCAATAACAAAATCTACCAGAAAGACCCCACTTTTTCCCTCCTCCAAATATTTTAAACAAGTTGAAGTCAATAAAATTCAACGCCAATCAAACTCTTGACATCTGGTTAATTCTAGAAATTTTGCCTCCCTAAAATTTCAGCCCTATGAAATTTCAGGCTTGTAGTACCTTAGACAAATCCACATGTGTGAGAAGATCTAAGGAAGAAAATAAAATTTCTCTCTACTTTGACTTATCTCTTTCTTGAATTCGTGGATTTTCTTCTTCTTTCTAACACAAAAATCAATATGATGAATTGGTGGGCAAATGAGGTTGAACTGCCTTCTTTTTAAACATGTGCGGGAGGTGAAATAGGTTCCTCTTTAAGCCAACTTGTTTAGGAGGATTGACTTGGTCTTGTTGATGAAAAATTGACCTTTTTGACTCAATCCATATTCTTTTTCTTTTTCTTTACAAGAGTCCAAATGGGACTTGGACTGAATTACATTTCTTTGACTCCTAATAGGTACTATTTTGAATCAAATGACCCAATAAGTATGAAGAACATGCTTTGACTAATACAAATAATAAAAATAAAGTACTTTCCTTGTTTCTTCTTTTACATGAAATACATATTGATACAAGTACAATGATAATTATGAAGACTGAACCTAGTTATATTTCCAACATATTGAAATATGCCTATCTTATGATGAATCATGTGTTATTATGTCAGTATTTGCAGGGAGACCTCCATAATTTATTGTTTGATTAGATTCTCTCTAAATGATATTGAGGGGTTCTAATATGTTGGTTAATGTTTTAGCTAATTATGTCTTATATTCACATTTATCTTTTTAACTAAACATCATTAAAAATTCATGGACATACATAAATGAGTGCATTAGAAAATAGTCAAATCATTTGCAGCCTGTTGATGGTGTGGGACCCACCAACATGTCAAGGGGATCTCCCCGATAAGAAGTCCGAATTATACCTTAGACCATTTGGTGTAGTGTTGATGCCTCGAAAATCGTTGCACCAACATTGGGGGAAACCACCCGGTCCGGACCTTAGTACAGCTCCTTTCCCGTTTGGGATAGCGGCTCCGACTGGGGATAATGGGACCAGTTTCCCAGAAATAGATAAATGGGATGAATGAATACTTCGTAGATAACAGTAGCGATAGGTGGACGACTAAAACTATTGACAGAAATATAAGTAAATTAAACTATCCCGGGAATCTATTTGAACTTTTAAAGTGTAGCTTTTGATGTTCTATATCCAAAAATACAATTATATAGATGACTGCATTCTCAAGACATAGATATTAAATCATTCAAGATTGTTGTACCTAAATAGTTAGGCGCAGTGATTAAATCGATACTACTACACTTTATGCATTCATACCATTAACGCATACATGATTAAAAAATAAGGCATATCATCTAAACATCCAATAGTGGTATGAGTAAGATTTTCTGTTGTTGCGCATGCATACAATTAACGATAGCAGGAATAATTACACAGGGAAATCACATACACAGAATGAATTCAAACAAAAGATAGAAATACCATTTGAATAGTAAGCCACTCCCGATATGAATCGCTATGTATAGCTTCTGCTCCAACGCATAAACATTCCTCAAATCAATGACAGTAGTGCACAATTGAATCAAGAAATTTCTCCGTTAAAGTAAAAGCGAGTGGTCGAGTTTCATAAAAGAATAGAGGTGAAGCACAATAGTGCAAATTCAGTCGTTAAGTCTTATTACAAAATTTTACGACCCTTTCTAAAAACATGAAAGGGTCTATAAATAATATGCTAATCTAAATATCTACAAAACAGAAAAGCTAACTAAGCTGATGTCAATAAATTCTTGTTGCTATTTTTGCTGGCAATCCAAGGAGCTGGAGGATGAACCACTCTGTCGGCTGCTTCCCTTTGAATCTGAGTTGGTTGATGGCGAGCATTGGCTCAACTTCAGGAGGTTTGTTGAGCCAGGAACTGAGCTGGGCAGCGTAGGTGGAGTCTTGGATATCGGGGATCATGCATTGAACGGCATCGATTAAGCATTTGAGAGCAGATCGTTGTTCATACGGCTTGATTAGGAACCGCCAATATGCTTCTATGTTTAAAGTGTCGACCCCGGTAATTGACCTTGCTTTGCTCTCTAAATCAGGGTAACATGTTTGTTCCAATGTGTTTACTGTAATAATCTACCCGGGCGTGCATTGGGAAATTATATTGGCCAGATAGAGAGTGTTATTTACTAGATCAACCAAATTACCAGCAGTTAATGCACATCTCGATGCTGCCCTTTCTGCCCTTAATACCTGTGTCTGCCATTCTGTAGACAATATGTTTTTATGGACCTCGAGTGTCCTAGGCAAATTGGATTCCTTTCCTGACTTCGAATCTTGCCATTCAAGGTAGGTTGTGACATCTTCTTCGGCTTGATTGTAGTCATCTCTAGCCTTTTCTACCTGCTCATTTACAGTTGTAGCTAACTCACAGAGCGGTTCCGCTTGAGAGAGGGATTGCACCAAGAGTTTAACTTGCGCTGTAAGCACCTTGTTGATTAACATCGCCTCCTTTTTGAATTCTTTTATCTGCGCATCTCCCTTGGTAGCCTCTAACTGTGCTGTAATTTGAACGATATGCTCATCTTTAGCCTTCAAAGATTGCTCATTTGCTGTTTTTAGTTGCTCCAACGCCTCTGTCAACTCATTTTGTCTCTAGATGGCTGCCTGGGTGATTCTCTATTTCTCCTCCTCCCATTGCTGCATCAATTGGCTATTTATTTTCTGTTGTTCCACTAGCTGTTCACTTGTATGTACTGCCTGTTGTCGTTGTTATGCTAATTGGCCCTCGGCTTGTATTGCCCTTTGTCTAATATCCGTTAATTCCACCTGCAACATGGAAATCTCCTGGTCTTTAGTCTTTAGCAAAAGACTTACCTCTAATGCCTTATCGATGGTGGCAGCTGAATAAGCTCATGCATATTGTGACAACTTGGTCAGATCATTAGAGGGATCGAGTTTCTCCCTCCAGACTACATTGCCCATGAGTGATTGCTCGGGAAAGAGGGAAGGTTGATCAAGCCTCTGTCTCTTTCTCGATCGCTTTACTACGGCTCTATGCTTAGGGCTGTAGAAGACGTTCAATGGACGAATGTCTTCTACTTGGAGAGTGATTTGGTCGCTAGGACCTTTTGGAATTATTTCCACGTTCATAGTTTTGGGTGGGCCGGTGGCTGTGCTCAAAGCCTGAGATGAGATTTCCTTCTGTATGCTGCTGCTTTTAGGAGTCTCAGTATTCTGTGAATCCTTTCCTCCACCGATAATGGTACTAAAATGTTGCCATTCCTTTTGCAGCTCAGGGTCTATGACAACACCCTTATTAGTATCGGTGGTATTTTGTTTGGACTGGGATTCCTTTAGCAGTTGTTCTTGTTTCTCCTTCTCTTGCTGCTCCTGTTCCTTCCTCTGTCTATCTTCCTCTTCCTTTCTCAAGCGCTCTGCTTGCTCTCTTTTTAAGAGTTCTTCTTTTTCTTTCTTTAAACGCTCTGCCTGCTCTTTCCTCAGCTTTTCCTGTTGGTTTTTCTTCTGTTGTTCCTCCTGCTCATTGGTTTTGGTTTTCAGTGTAGCAGGGGGTTCTTTCTTTTGTTGTTGGCCAGGCTCGCTTGAAGACGCCGCTTGGGTTGGCATTATTAACTCCAGGGGCAGAGTTTGTAACCTCTGCTCCTTGAGCTTATTAAACTCAGATAACCCTTCGTCATTATACCTTATTCTAGCAAGCTCTTTAGCATGACCAATTGATTCAGCTGAGGCAAAAACATCATCGAACATATCTTCTTTGTGCTCAAATGTTGATAATTTGGCATGTTCGAGAGCGGCATATGCATATCGGTTCGGATCATATGCTCTATTCAGAATTATAGGAAGATTTAGGGCTTGAATCTTGTGGGCTTATTTTTCTACATGTTTTAAATCGTTCAGGGTAAAGACTCCACATCTGAGAGGAAAGGTAGGCCAGCCTCTTTTCTTCTCCAGCTTAAGAGTCTGTGTGGTACTCTTAGCTGTAAGTTGGTATGCAATTTCCCTGGCTAGTAGTTTGTCAGGGACATACAAGGGAAGGACATGGGTATTGGCTTGGCTGCCATAGACTCTAACATAAGTAAAATATTCTTCCCCAAACCAACTACCCACTGCTGGCAAGTCAAAAGAGGCTAAGTAGGAGATCCTTGGAATAGGCTTATCAAAAATGGCATAGTAGACAGGAACCATGAAACCGTTACAAATTTGATACAAGTGACTCTTATGGGATGACTTCCACATCTTACGATGGTAAATATGGATGGGCGAGGGGTCCTGTGTGGTCCACCTCCAACCAAGAATAGGGAATTCAGAATTAAAACATAAGGTGTCTAAAATATAAGCGCTGTAGTAGAACGGAGGAATTTTCCTCTTGCTGACTCTGGTCTGATTCCTAAATTCACTAACAGCAAGGGCAAGCTTATCCGAAAGGATAGTGGCCCAATCCATAATCCAACTGTTGACTGCCGCCTCCATGAGGGGAACCATTTCAATAGTGAAAATGGCAGAATCATGCAAGCCCCATAATCTACACATCATTATAGCGGCATAGCAGTAAGGAGAACACAACGAGTCGACTGAGTACTTACCGGAGGATTCATGCTTGTGCTTATTTGGATTCTGCCTCCAATCTTGATGGGTTCAGACTCAATCTCATTCTCACTTGCGAACTTCTCCAGAAATGCGCTATTGTATACTTTTTCTGGCGTAGGCAAATGATACATTTGCCTCAAATCTTCTGGCTTGAAAGACCCAAAACTCCTTCCATCTTTTGCGATGAAAGTTCTGTCTGTGATAGGAATTTCTTCAATTTCCCATTTGATAACATCGGTGTATGGAAGCATTTGCTCCCTTGCCGCTATCCTATGGAGGAAAGAATCAGCCAAGTCTTTGAGAGTGCACTCTGATTTTTTCGATGAATCTGCGGTAGCTTGTTCTATCACCTGCTCAGGTTTCTCGGCCTCTAACAAATCATAAGTTCCTTGCCAATTTGTTCTGGCAAGGCCCGCGCACGTCGTATCGGATATCAGCCCCTTCTTACTGTTTACTACCACTTGTGGCGCAACTGGTGGATTGATAACACCTACAACTTTCTTCGCCTTTTTACCCATTATCCCTGTATCGCTTTGAAAAACTGTATTCTGCACAGGGAGGTGGTCTCGGCGTAACACAGAAATAACAATGAAACTCACAGTTGATAGTAAAATAGAAAGAAGATGTTGATATACTTTGCTTTTATTAAAATAGCGCGGAGAGGATCTATAGGCAGATCTGAGGGGGTGGATTCATTAAGGGACCGTATAGGACCTGCCACCTTATAAATGCTCATTAGTGCAATGTTTTGCCGAAAGATCTTTTAAATCATGCAATGGGGGTACTGGCGGCCGAGTGGGGATGATTATGCCTTAATTGTCATTAAATTGGGCTATCCAATCACTTTAACGGCTTTTCGTTGAAAACTGTGCCTTATCGCATCGCATCGGGCAGGGGCGCATGGGTAGTTTTAACAATGTTTTGAATATTGTCGATCGCCGATTGTGATATCGCATCGGTGAAAGGCATATGTGCATAAAGGGTTCAACAGGGGAAGCTGCCGATCGCCGATTGCGATATCGCATCGGCGAAAGGCATATGTATAATGCTTGCGGTGCAAAGGGGATTGCCGATTGCGATATCGCCGATAGCTTTATCGCATCGGGGTTTTAATGAGGGGCGTGTTAGTGGTGCACAAGGGATTTTTCCGATTGCGATATCTCCGATAGCTTTATCGCGTCGGGGGGGAAGCCTTTTGATTGCTTAGTGCGTCCTTTATGTTATTGCGGTATGCGATCTTGTGATCGCTTTATCGCGATAAACACATATTTGATTGTTTCCACTTTTTTAAAGGGATATGGCTTTTGAGGGTAAGTTTGTAAAGCGCTCCTTTGATTTGTTGGACTTTTACAAAGTAAGAGTTTTGACATCAATTTTATTTTAAGAGGGACCCATTTCATATTTTAATGGTTTTGAAAATAAAAATAATATGAAATGGGGGGTTGTTTTGCAAGGCACAACAATTGGCGATTCACTGGGAGAACCAGTTATCTCTGGAAAAATCAAAAACACTTTAAAACTTTTTTGAAATAGAGTTTCAGCTGCATTGGAAAGTTCTGATATAACTAGGCATCTATGTATTCTGAATATTACAGAAATAATTTTGATAACTTCCTTCTTTTGATAATTCAAGATTGATACATTTAAAGTTTCAAATAAGCCTTGACTGGTTTATTAATAGTAAAAATAGGAAAGTTTCTTCAAATCAGCTTTTATAGTATACTCACCTGTCATAGGTAGAGCCTCTGCTACCAGCAAACGTTTATAGTCTCGACAGGGATACCTTTTAACCATGTAATTGTCCATTGTCCCATCCAATGAAGAGTGTGATTATCAGAATGAATTTAAAACATATTTTCATATTTTGTTCATTTTCATTTTTTCTCTGAATTCTTTTATAAGATAAAAGGCCATTGCCCTGGTTTGGTGGCCAGCTATTGACAATGCCACTCACTGGTAGTAGTCTAACTGAACAAGCTAGCTCGTGATGAGACGCCTTGTCTTGAGATTTCAAGCCATTACCCTGTTTTGGTAGGCAGTATTGGTAATGTCAACTAAGCTATTTCCCTATGAACGTGGTAACAGGCTTATGATAAGACCTCTTATCTTTAATATCTTTATATTTTAGAATTATACTCTGAAAAATCATCATCTTTAATGAATGGGGTGGACAATCACTTCTTTGAGAATTGATGGATGACAGGTTGGGAGTTTAAGATGCTGATATTGAATTGACTTCTATTCCTAATATCAATGACCATTTGGGACCAATTTGAAAATAGAAATGACCCTTATTACTTTCATGCTCTGAAGAGGAATTGATCAAACTTAATCTGTGATTTCTGGATACAATGATAACTAATTTCCCAAAAACCATTCCTTTTTAGTTAAAATTCTATTGTTCGAAAGCAAGTACTCATGATACTTCTATGAGACAACCACTTAAATATAGTGAAGGGCCAATAGAATATGCCTTAAAACTTTATTTTCTAAAAACCTACAAACTAAGAAATCCTATGAAAGTAAAGGGAGAAGGGGTTACCTCCTCAGTTGAAGAATTTTTTAAGGACTAGGCCATTTACGGGGAGGGACTCCCTCACACCTGTTAAATCTTGCAATAGAAAGGTTGAATGGCCTATTTTCTCACAAATCTGAAATGGTCCAAGCCACAACTTTTGGAACTTGGTGTGTTTACCTTTGTCCTTATGGGCTTTATCCCATTTTAGAACTAAATCGCCAA
>APFE030237752.1:237989-294679 GCA_000404065.3 Pinus taeda
ATATTATTGATAAAATCGCCTTCCATTTTTCCTATATACCGTGGAGATTCGCCCATTTATTATACATGTAAATTTAGGGGGGGTTCTTAAAATTTTCCCTGTTGTGAGCCACTATCAAACAAAGTATCAATATTTTGATGTTTGGAAATAACTCGAATGTGGAAAAGCTCATGTATTTTTCTCTCATTCTCTTCATCAATAATAGATTGTGCAGAATTACTAGTAGATGCTTCAGAATTCTTACCTTTTATACTTGTGGTTGCAATAGTTGTCTCATCTCTTGAGTCTGACCCCAAATCTTTCTGAATGGTTGCAGTAGCCTTCTTCTTCTTTCCCTTGAACTTCTTAGGTCTCATCTCTGGATGCAGAATCCAACAGTGCTCATCATCATGCCCATCCTTTTTACAGTGAGTGCATGAAGCTTTTCTCTTCTGTGCAGTGTTAGCCTTCCTTGCTTTCCACTTCTGCTTTCTTTTCTCCTTTCTCTTGCTTGCAATGAGTTGGGATGGTCCCCCAACTTCTGGATTCCCATTCTTTCCTCTAGCTTCTAGATGAGTAGCTTGTATAGATACTCATCTATACTAGTGGGATTAAACATGAGGATGGTATGCCTCATGTAGCTGTGTAGACCACCAATGTACTTCAAAAACGTTTCTGGTGAGTCTAGTGAGATTCCTAGAATCAATGCTCTCTTTCTAAATTCTTGAGTGTACCCTGCACACTTTTCCCTTTCAATTGCTGAAGAGTTTGCCAACTCATCATGGCTTGTTGCATGTAGGCCAATCGATAGAACTGCTTTTTCATTGCAGAAACAAATTCATTCCAGACAAAGATAGTCTTATCATGTCTTTTCATATTAGCTTAGGTCCTGCCTTCCCACCAAACCAAGGCAGTGCCTCCTAGGCATAGGCTTGCTAGCTAAATCTTGCTCTTGTCTTAGTCGATGTTCTGTACTCTGCAATAAACATCAATTTGTCTAATCCAATTGTCCAACTTTTATGCATTCAACTCTCCATCATATATAGGCAAATCAAATTTAACATCTAGTTTGATCAAAGATGCTTTCTTTTTGTGTTCAAGGCTATTAGGAGGTGTGAGGAAGCTTTCCTCTTTCCCTTTTCCTTTCGAGTGGCCATGCAAGTGAGACTCATCTTCTCCTTTGTCTTGCTTGAAGCCTGAATCTTCCTCCTTATGTTTTCTAAAGTCCCTATACATTTCTTCAACCATGGACTTTATGGCTAGGAAACTATCAACGAATTGAGGGTCTGGTCCTACAGAACCTTCTTCTGACATTGTCTTCTGAGGATAGACTCTCCCAATTTTAGGATTAGTTTCGACCAACTCTCCTTCTCCTAACTTGAGCTTTGATCTAGTTAGCATGCAACAGCTAAACCAACACAAGCTTGTCTAACCTTACAGCCTAGAGCTCTGATACCACTTGATCTGAAAATCACCCTTGAGTGATTTCAATTAAAGATTTATTGAATGAAGGTATTACAGACTCATGTGCTGGTGTGTTTCTATGTCATTTTAGGCAACGAATCGATCATATTGTGAAATACACACACTGGAAATATGGAAAACAACAGAGAAACACAGTAAGCAAACACAAGAACACAACAAATTAATAAGGAGTTCACCCTATCCTCTAGGGCTACATCTCCAGTCCAACTTTCAGTGGTGGACTTCTTTTATTGTGTCTTTAAAGCAGAGAATTATAATGAGGAGCTCAATATGAGTCTCCTGAAACAGAATTGCTTGGCAGGGTGGTTCTTGGATTCCCCAAGCCACTAGAGTGCACGAACTCTTTTCCTTACCAGCTCTTGACCTCTCTAGTCTTTAACGGAAGGAGCCCAATGTGGTCCTCAGTTCCTTGATAGATCCTCTCAGGGATGGCTCGATGCTGCCTTATGCTACAGGTCAGCTCATCTCTCTGTCTTTCTGCTCTTTGTTTTACTGTCTCTTTGTTCCTTGTCTTTGTCTTCTTCCGGTTCTCTTCTCTCGGTGTTCTCTCCCTATGTCATGTTTTCTGTGTGTTCATGGCTTAAAGCCACTTTGGCTCATAACTGCTCGTTTCCCCTTTCGTCCCCCGTCGGGTCGCCTGCTGCTACTCGCTTGGAGTTCCCTGTCTCTGCGTCTTCATCAACGTCTCACAGGAAGTGGCCACTTGTCCTCCTACGAACTACGCTAGATTTTCCTCGTCGGTTCGATTCTTCGGTTACGTCGGGAAATGACTCGTTCGCCACCTCAGTGGTCAAATCAGACATCAAATCCTTATTCATCACGGCTTAATCCCCTATTAAATATGGTTCTCCTATCGAGCTCGATCTCAGCCATTAGACTTGGAGCCCCCAGATCCGACGCCATTCACTCATTTCGCACGGTTGACTTGCTCAACCGTTAGCACGCGATGAGCAGTGGTTTTCTCTCTCATCCGCTTGCCACGCGTTGAGCACTGAGTGGAATCGCTCATTTTTCTCCAATTCCACTTACCGCCCAAGAGTTCACCCGATAAATACCACCAGTTTTGGAGCGCAGGTCTCGCCTTTAGCCTTTAGCACTTTTCCCCATGGTTTTCCTGACTTCCATGTGACCGAGTGCTTCGGGGCTTTCCTTCTCAAGGGGTTTTGCCCAGCGATGCGCTAAGCGTTAATTGCGCATCAGAAACTGCCTCCTTTTCCCGATCCGGGCTTCCCAAGGGCTAGTTTCTCCTCCTGCGTGGTCTCCATGAGCCTCAGTCAGCGCGCTTTGACTGAGGTCCTTCTCATTCCTCGCTGGCTGCCAACTTCCACTGTTCAGAGGTTTTTCTAATCACTCTGTGCTCATAATTCTTTGAAGTTTGTCCGGTCTTGGTATAGTCATGGTGCTTTGATTATTCTTCATGGATCCAATTCGGATCATGACAAGGCCTCAATTAAGTTTAGGGTCTCCAACCACATGCATAATCCTACCAGGGTGTGGTTGTGACCCAAATTCTTTAGTTCATAGGGTGCGGTCCTGTTTTGGGAATTTTTAGTGTCTACGGATAAATGCTTGAACCCCTAGACTAGTAGCTAAGTCTAGATAAATAGTTCAAAGTATTCTCTACCTTTTCTATAAACAATAGATAAAATAAGAGAACAGAGAACCTACTTGTAGCTTCCGCTTGTTCCTTATCTCCCTTGACCAATTCTGTCACTCCTTCTCGTACTTAAGCTACTTGAGAAGTACCTGCACATAGACAGAAACAAGAACCCATCAAAGCATATGATAATGATCTATTGATTAAACATAGCGTGGAATCAAGTACATGATAAACATATGAAAGCATCAATGAATAACATAAGCATATGGAAAAAGCTTTGAACTCTTTATTAGTAAAAGGAAGAGTTACAACCCAATTTGCCCGATTCAACATCAATCCTTCAGTTCAATCCCATCCTCTCCTCATAAAAAGCAAGACAATTTGATATCATTATAGCACTTGCAATCAACTCAAGTCTCATACTAACAACATCTCCCTATAATTCAATAATTTCCAGCCCCTGATCACTTAGATGAGTGGTCTTATTGAAAGTGAATGAAGGAAGTTATGCCATAAATGGTGATAATGAATGCCCTCCCAAACTTAGAATTCAGTTCCATGGAGGAAGGGATAAAGGGATTGAAGTTCATTTACTCCCTTCTGATCCAAATACGAGCTCAAAGGAGTGGATAGCCTTGAGAAAATTCTAGAGGCACCCAATGGATAAGGAATCTTTCAAACCCTCATGGAAATTCGCTCAAATTCACCCAGCGTAGGCCAAAGAGGGACTAAGTGCACTACATAGCACCCTGTAATTTATGGTTTGCATTGCAGCACACCCTAATGAAGGCCTACCTGCGCTAATCTTCTTAGAGGTAGTTTCTAGATGATTTCAGTGGTGGAACTTCTTGGGAAGCTAGGCATTTTGATGTTTGACTTCTTTAGGGCATGTAACAACTATATTAGGGGTTGATGGGTCCTAATAGTATTGATCTGTTAGTTGGGGTTGATGTGCCCAAATGGATCTGTAACAGTTTCCCCCTAAAGCATGAAGTCATAAATATATATGTCGAGTGAAACGCTTTATCACGAGGAGAGGAGGTTTCGAAACGGAAGGTGACCTGCATCAATTACAATACATATATCATGATAATTTGATTTTTTCTCATGAACTAGCTGAGGGAAGGCATACCCATGCTCAGCTTATAAACTTTCATTACTTGTAAAAATATAGTCATCTCCAGATATAGACCCATGAATGGATGACCATGAATGTAAGGGCAATGTACATTTGATTTAGTACTCCTGAAAATATCGTAGCCTCGATGGATGAAACTAGATCCGGGGTCTTCAATCTCGTTCAACCTTTCGCTTAAGTACAAGTCTAACCATGTGAATAGATGTTCTGAAGTCAAACATGGGAAGACATCATCTGATTACCCACCAATGATGTAAGCCATTAACAAACGCGAGAGGAATCATCGATAATAATAATGACCCTCAAGGTACTACAGTAAATCTTGCATGGTGTGAATAAATGATTTAATGTCGAACACCATACAAAGTCTTTCGGTTGAAGGCCAATGATGTTAACCTATCGCTGGAAGCGAGAAACCTACCATTGATGTATGCAAGCCTCAAGGTACTGAAGGGGTGTTTCTAAGTCAACTTCTTAGATAATGTGTTGATGTCGACAAGAAGCGACTCTCTGTAGAAGGGCCTTGATATTTCCCACATCAACGACATGAAACGAGGTAGATGATTTTGGACATGAGAATCGACTAACGACAGAAGGTTCAGGAATGGCAGTCATGAAAATGAAGGTTTACTGTATTGCAAAGGATGAAGTTTGAACTGAATGACTTCTCTTGAACATGTCGGTAACACTAAGATGAATTGGTAGCATTGACCCACAATAAAGTAATGGATGGTGTGATAAACCAACGGTGTGATAACCATCAAGCTAATTGACCCAACCCACATAGTCACGGTGATGAGGTGAAAGTGTCATGTTCAAGAGTGACTTGCTACCATAAAGTGTTTTCCCCTTTCTCCAATTTTCTCCAGTCATTGTTGACCGGTACCTCTTTATTTTTAATCAAGCTTAAGGAGGATAACATATGCTTTTTGTATAATTTCACCCTTCGGGTGAATCTATCGCTATTTGATGTTTTAACGATTCTAGCGAAGGTGAAACTCGGTCTTGTCTAGATGCACAAGTTTGTCACTATTTGATGTTTTTAACGAGTTTAACGACAAAGATAACTCGATCCTTTTCATGTTTAGAGAGTTTGAAAAGGGATGAAAAGAAAACTCCACAAGTTCTTTTTTGTAAATTAATCTCTCAAGTCCAAAAAAGCGTGAAATAATACAAGAGAGATATCGTTTCCAATCCTTTAATGAGCTGGAATAGACAAGCGCTTGACAATCTTTTCATATTTAGAGAGTCTGAAAAGAGCTTAAAGAGGACTCCAAGGGGGTTCCTTTTTCATTTTTAACAAAGCTCGAAAAAGAGATAAAAGTTTGCTTTGTGGTCAAAGATGTTCAATTTACAGTTGAGCACGTCAAACTCTACTTTTCAGCTGTTAAACCTGCTCAAAACACCATCAAAGTGGATTAAAAATACCTGTTTCATGGATTAAATGAATAAAAACTAATGTTTACTTGATTAACGTGCAAGAAATAAACATAAAAACAAGTTTTACCATTCATTTTTACCATTTTATTTTTACCCTTTGACTTTGGTTCTCTGGAGCATTTTTTTACCTCGAAGTTCACTAGTTGATTGCGAAGGATTCAGTGGACTGTTCCTCGTGCCATCCGGACTAGTTAGGAGTTATCTCTATTCTCTTTCATTTTATTCCATTTATTTTCAGTTTTAAGCAAAATTTGAGTTTTTGAGGCCCCTAGGGTTTCATTTTTTGAACTCTATATCAGCGCACCCTTTCAATATCGAAAAGTGCACTGCATTGCACACACCAAAAAGGATGTATGCATTGCAGTGCACTGTCTCTAAGGGAGGGGTGCGCTGGGCGCAAAAACCAAATTTAGACAACTGTTTTCTCCCAAATTTTCCATTGTTTTTTGCAAAAAATGGATTCTAATTTGTCTAATGGTTGCATTGCAAACATTCATCGGATCAAAATGGTGATTATATGGAGAGAAAGAGAGCATGAAGAACAAGATATGATTGCCCTAAATAATTAGGGAATAGTTGAGGCCTTAAGGAATTGTGGGTTACTCAAGTATTTTCGATTATCTAGCATGGGGAAACAGATTGAACTTTTACAGTTCCTTGTTCGTTCATGGGATCCTACTAATCAGGCCCTTCACATTAGGGGCAAAGTGATCCCTTTTAAAATCGATGACATCTACTTTCTGACTGGACTATCGAGGCGGGATGCCCCCCATCTCACTATCAGGATTTACCAGAGGAGGTGAATCAGTGAGAGACTATATACGATAGTTCTGTTGGGAAGGAGCTCAACCTAGTAGAGAAAGAAAGATTAACATCAAGGATGTTAGGGATTTACCATTTAGAACAATCCTCTTTACCCTAGCCAAACTGGCTGGTAGCGCGACACTAAACTTGGCAAACAGGTCATATATGTAGTATGCTTTATAGTGTTTGAAGCCAAAAGTGTTCAACTGGTGTGAGGTAGTTCTTTCATCCATGAAAGAACAAATGACCAAGGTAAAGAATGGAAAGACAAAAAAATTTGGCTCTGGGTCGATCCTGATTTCTTTTGCCTTGGAGAGAATTCCACTCATGTAGCCATAGCTCATCTCACTGGGAGTACCTAGACCTAGAGACCCACAGATGCAGAGATGGGTAGATCTTATGGCTAGGCATGCTGGTCAGTCATTGATCTCATTTACCCCTGCATTCTTTGAGTGGTTTGACCGATAGGATATGGCCTTCGTAGAATATCCATATTCAGGAATGGATTTCCGTGGTGATCCGGATTTGATGTTACCAGTTGGAGCACAGTGGAGTGCTATTGGTAAATTGTTTGACCAAAGTGTTTTTTATTTTAAAGTTTCTACTTTTTGTGTTTTTTTATTATTGCCAAGACTAAACAAACATTTTTTATGTATGCATATGTTGGACCTGTTTGACCTATGGAACACCAATAAGAGGCAGGTGTGCCAGTACAGAGACTTGTTAGGAGAGCAGTTCTCCGAGACTTGGATTTAGCAGAGACATTGGCTGAGCTACAGGATCACATAGAGGGTTTGACCCTAGGCATTCCAGATGTTTGGATTGAGGAGTTACTTATGCGGCTGCAGTGCCACACCATTGGTGTGCCGAGTCGTTGGATGAGACTTCTATGCATGATAGCATAGGTTGTGACCTGTTATCATGAGCTGGACTAGTCTACTTACATATCTTCTGCATACATTTTGAGTTTTTGGGTCTGATGACCAATTTTTGTCTTGGACACAAACTGTTTGTAAAAACTTTTTAAATCAGCTATCTATTTTACTTTCATAGTTTTATTATGGTTAAGTGATGCAATCCTATTCAACTGATGATGTGAATTGAAAATATTTACTTTAAGTATGTCGCAAATGTCTATTTAACACATAATTTGCTAGAGAATAAGTTAATGTGTTTATATTTCTGGAAATATGTTGATATTGAATAAACTCAAAATACCTTTCCAAAATATGAACTCTAAGGAACATGCGATGAATTGTTGGGTTTCGGACGGTATAGATGCCAGTAAGCTATAGCACAACAAGTTGTGAGTCTAGCCTAATGATGATTCAGCATATGCCAAGTGAAATGGCATCAGAGAAGAGTTCAATCAATGCGCTATACTCAACGATATCGTTTGTTGATTGTCCAATACATATCCCTCTAAAACTCACTAACTCGCTGCTTGGAGTGAAAATGGCCCATGCTGCAGAAGATAGATCCTGCATACTATGACTAGCCCCATCGGCATAACCAACAAATGGTTCCAAAAAGTTCGACATCTACAACAAATGCGAAGTGGATTACTTAACCAAATAAGAACTCTAAAAGAAACACAGACACACATGCAATCAAAGCATATATACAATGATTTTTACTACACTTAACTAAGCATAGTAATGTTTAAGGTACAACCCTTTTCGGGGCTGAGACAATGAAATCCCATCATAGTCCACTAACTCATAGGCACCTTTCGTCAACACACACTTAAAAATATAAGGGCCCATCCATAGCAGTTCAAATTTGCCCGCTCCAAGCTTATCAGAATCCTGATCATAAAGCAAGACTAGGTCACCTTCTGAGAAGACACGAGGCTTGACATTGTTATCATATTGTGCCTTGATACATTTCTTATGTGCCTCGTTAGCCAATGCGACATCATGACAGGTTTCATCCAGATGGATTAACTACAAGAAATGCGCTTCTTCTTCAAAAGTGTCAGGTAGAAAGTTAATCACGAGTTTGAGAGACGAGATTTCACATTGGATTGGAAAGACTGCTTCCAAACCATACACCAATTGGAAGGGTGTAAATCTGGTCGAATTTCTCACCGAGGTTCGATATGCCCATAGAGTCGTGTAAAGGATTAAATTCCAATTCCTTTTATGAACTCCAATCATTCTTTGCAACATGCACTTAAGGACTTTGTTGATAGCCTCAACTTGTCCATTAGCTTGCGGGTAGTATGGAGTAGAACTATCATGTGACAGTCCTAATTTGGCAGCTAATTCAACCATCATGTGATTGCAAAAATGTGACCCATGATCTGTAACTATGGCTTGTGGTACACCAAACTTGGCAACTACATGGTTGAAGAAAAATAAAGCAGTCATTTTTCCACTGTTATTCAATGTTGGCATCACCTCGGCCCATTTGGTAAAATAGTCAATGACGACTATAATATACCCATGGCCTCCGACTGAGGTGGGGTTACATGTCATAAAGTCAATGCCCCATTTGGCAAATGGGCCAACAACAACAACTGGATGCAGTGGTGCAGGTGGTAATCTGGTTTTATGGTCAAATATCTAGTAAGCATGGCAACTTCTGACAGCAAGAATGCAATCTTTGAATATAGTTGGCCAGAAGTAACCAACGCGTAAAAAATTTTGTGCAGTTGTGTAACCAGATAAATGCCCCCCACAAGCACCTGAATGACACTCATTCAAATAATTTTTGGCCTCCTCATAAGTAAGGCACCTACGTAAAATCATATCGACACCACGACGATAAAGTGTATCGCCAATGATTAGATAATCTTTGGCTTGGTATCGAGTACGTCGTTGTTCAGAGTGAGAGGTATTAGGCCGAAAAGCTTGGGTTTGGAGATATATCAGTACATCTCCATACCATGGATCAATTGACAAAATAAGAAATAGTGACTCGTCTAGTATTGATGCTTCTGATGTTAAATCATTGGAGGATGAGGGAAGATCGCAAAGTAACTCAACAAAGACAAGAGATTTCTTTGATTTAGATTTGATGAATTCCAAATCAAACTCCTGCAAGATAACTATCCATTTATAATATTTTCCCCTGAGAAATTGACGTGACAAGATGTATGTCATAGGGTTGCAATCCAATATAATGGTAGTTTTACGAAGGAGGATGTAATGACGAAATCTCTGAATAGCTTGAACGACTGCCAAAGCTAAATTTTCGACATATGAATACTTACTTTCTATATCGTTGAGATTATGACTCAAGTAATAAATAGGATGTTCAGTTCCACTTTCTTCTTGGACTAAAACCATACCAATGGTTGTATCTACAATGGCGAGATACAGGTAATAGTATTTTTGATAGTTTGGGGTATACATTAATGATGCTCTAATCAGGGAATCTTTAAGAGCATCAAAAGAAGCTTGTGCAACTTGGTCCCAATAGAAGGGTACCCCTTTCTTCAATAGACGCGTAAATTTTTTAGCCAATTCAGCATAGTTTAGAATGAATCTCCTCAGAAAGTTTTCCTTCCCTTGAAGTCTTTGTAACTGTAACAAGTTTGAAGGTGGAAACAAGTCAAGGATTGCCTAAACCTTAATGGGATCAAGTCGAATTCCATCTTTTGAGACTACAAATCCAAGAAATCTACCAGAGCCAACACAAAACACACATTTATGTGGATTGAGTCTTATCTTGTAGTGTTGGCACCATAAGAATATTGCTCTCAAATGTTGCGGGTGATCAGTCCGCTTTCGTGAATGAGCAGGAAAATCATCAAGATAAGGTTGAACAATGTGCTTGATGTCATGGAAGGCATAATTCATTGCCCTCTGAAATGTAGCCCCTGCATTCTTCAAACCAAAAGGTAATTTTCGATAGGTAAATGTGCCCCATGGACAAATAAAAGAGGTTTTATATTGGTCCTGTGGGCGGATATTGATTTTGATTGTAGCCAAAAAATCCATCCATGAATGAAAAGATTTCATATCTGGCACATTCGTCAATAATTTGGTCGATAAAAGGTGTAGGATAATTGTCTTTTCGACATGCTTGATTTACATCTCTATAATCGACGCACACTTGAATTTTCCCTTGTTTTTCATCACTGGTACAATATTAGATACCCAATCAGTAAGAGGTACAGGGAAAATGAAGCCAGCACACAAAAGTTTTTCAACCTCTGCTTTAATGGCAATGACTTTCTTAGGATGAATAGGTCGAAGCCATTGTTGTACTGGTTTGACATCAGGGTACATTTTAATCTCGTGTTCAACAATACTTGAGTCAATGCCCAGCATCTCCTCCTAAGACCATGCAAAAATATCTCTAAATTCATGAAACAGAGCACGGTAATTATCAAGTTCCAATGGAGAACAGGATTTGCTGACATGAATGTTCTCTACAATGTTAGGCCTGTTGAAAATGTTTATAGAAATTGTTTCTTCTATGTTTGACAAATTACGCTCAGAATCTACAGTATTTACTCTAACAGAATTTGACAACAAATCAACGATCCATGGGTGGTTTAGTTCATCTGAATAATCTTCAATGTCATCTGGAAGGTGGGAACGATGATGATAATCCTCCCACAATGCCTCTCCTATCATTGATTGGATGATTCCTGCATTCGTAGAATGTATGCGTGAAAAAGGATCCAAAGAGGTACCATATTATAACGATCCATCTACCCATACAATCATTGAGTGTGGATTAGGGTTTGCCGCACAAGCCCGAAAGATTGATTGCTATGACGATTCAATGGGGATTAACGGAAATACCTCACTATTACCATCAATTTCAAATTGGTTGGAAATCCTCGTAAAATCAGATGATGTAGAGGAAATCACGTTGCAAGTCTCTACTCTTGCCACTTCCGCCAAATCATATGGTGACGAGAGGGTAAAAGTGCCCATTAGGGAAGGATCTTTAAAGAGACCTACTCCAACATTTTTAAGTGACAGCGGGGGTCCGTGTAGCAATGGAATGCTTCCCGTAGCTTGTGAACTATTGGAAAAGAATGATAGTTGGTCAATGACTGTGATTCCCCCCTTGAAAGGGAATGCAATTATACGAAAATATGCGGAAACCACAGCAGCCATAGCATATACCCAAGACCTTCCTAGTAAAATGTTGTAATTGAGGGTTCCATCAACTACCTCAACTTCAACAGTAATTGTCTTTCCCCCTAGTTCGATTTGTAGGTTACTCAAACTCCCACATGGAGTATATGTTCTTCCATCAAAGGATTTTAACGTAGTTGGTCATCGTGACAATGGCAGTGAACCAAGTGTTTTTCAGCAGCTCATGGACATAATGCAAGTAGATGCCCCCTCATCAATAATAGTTCGGTGAACATTTTTATTGAGAGATTTTACTTGGATTGGGAAATCTAATTGCGTCAGTAACTGTGGTGAACATCCCGCATGGTTAAAAACCACAAGATTTGAATCCATAGGATCTATTCCACCTATTGCTGACAATAAAGCTTGTTTCTGGGAGGGACAATTTTACAACACCTCGAGTGTCGACATAGCGAAGGTGATTGAGCCAAATCTTCCACTATATTATAGTTTTGAGCTGCTCGAGCACGAGGGTTGAATGTAGATTTGTGCACAACTCCCTTTGGTGGTTTTATTGTCAATTCAGTTACAACTAGCGGAATAACTTCAGATGAAGTCGAAGTCGAAGTACTAGGTTGATCAGTGGCCTGATTATTCGACGACGATATATTTCCATAATCTTTATTTCTTGTTGACACCAAAACATCGTTTTGTGGCTTTGTGATGGATAACATGAGTACTTGAGATGTGGAAGCATGGTCTGTTGCAACCAAATGTGATTCCGGGGTAGGAAACAAATCTGTCAACACTGTTGATGTGTTTGAAGTCTTTAAAAGTTTAGATACCTCAGAGCGATGTGGACAATCTCTTGTATAATGCTCGTCATTACATATCAGACATGGATAACGAGGTTTCCTGGCTGCGGTAGAGGAATCAGATGATTTCTTTGGAGGGGAATTTCCTTGTTTCTTTTTGTTATTCCTCCCCTTTTTCTTACCTCTTGGTTGCTTTGGATTTTTGCCTTTGTCAAATGACACGGCATTAATCTCGGAGGCAAGAGTGTTTTCTAATGCATTTGTATTTTGGTTGGAAACAACAAGAGTTTGAACAAATGGTCTTCCTGCCGCCTGTGTGCTTGAAGAACCGATCACACCATCACTGACATGAGAGTCCTTACTCGACTGTGGAGGTGGTGGAACAGTGAAAGCTGGTCTAGGTGCAATGGTAATTTTATCATAGAGTGTGAAGGATTGTGTGTAAATCAAACCCAAGTATTGGGCACGAGCAATGACTTGGTTTTCTGTGACAACTCCACCTTTTTCCACATCCTCGGTGATTGATGGCAACAAGGATTTTATGAACCGCTCAGCTAAAATCTAATCAGGAACATATGTCTTAACAATTCGACGACGATGCCACCACTCATGAATATGATCTGATATATGGGTGGCAGTAGTTTTTTTAAAGTTAGTTAGGAGCTCCATTCCAGTCTCGTATCTGATAGGTAACTAGAAGTGGGTCTAAAAAGTAGTGGCTAACGTGGTGAAGTTATCAAAAGAAGCTCTTGGTAATTCAATGTACCATTTAGCAGCTGGACCAATAAGTGTTCTTTGGAAAAGACGAAGTCTGACTAAATCATCATTCAAAGTGTTTGATGAACACCATAAATGAAAGGTCATAACATGATTCGATGGGTCTTCTCCAGGATTTTCGTTAAACTTCGAAATATCAGATGGTAACTTATGCAAAATTACTTACCACCAAGGTGCATATAAGATTGGATCATTGGTGAGCCAGTTTAAATCTGGTAATTCTAAAGTTGCTACGAATGGAAACTATCGATTCAAGTCAGGTCGAGCATACCCAGGATATGATGGAATTGCATGTGCAATAGGTCTTTGCATACCGACATAGGGCATCTACATTTGGTAACCTTGGTATGGTTGTTGAACAAAACTAGTATAAGGTGGCTGTTGATAACCAGGTTGAGTTTGTGGTTGTCCATAACCTGCAAAGCCTTGTTGTCCAGGACCTTGGTAAGCTTGAGATTGACCAAAACTAGGTTGAGCTTGTGAACCAAGTCCAAACTGAGGTTGGAACTGCTGGAATTGGGGTTGTTGAAATTGCAGCTGCCACGGTTGTTGAACCAACTGTTGTTGTTGTTGGTACAGCTGTTGTGGACTTAACTGTTGTTGCCCAGCAATGAAAGGTTTACTAGGTTGTGAATAAACTATACCATTGTAAGCCTAGGTCAATCCAGATAAAGGTATACTAACCTGAGGTTTTTGCTGGACCCCAGAAACAAGTGGTTGTTGTATAACAACTTGAGAAACTTGAACCTCTTGACTTGAAACTTGTGGTTGCAAGGTGGAAGCATCAGTTTGTACTGGTTGAGACACAACAATTTGAGCTTGTGACTATGGTACAGTAGTAACAACAAGTGTAGTAGGAATAGTTTACATAGTTTGCATTGGTTGTGTTGGATACACAAGCCTTGGTTGAATTGGCATTGTTGGTTTCCATTGACAAACCCTAATTCCAGGTTGACTTGAATATTGTGGGAAATTACCATATGGTTGTCCTCTGGGATAAAGAGGATACGATGAATAAGCAAACTGCTCTCCATATGGTGGCAAACCAGTATTTAATGGATACATAGGTCTTTGTTGACCGGATTGCCCAGCTTGATACTAATATGCAGGATCAAACTGTTGAGTTCCCATTAGAGAAGAACCAGGTAAAATTCTATTGAGGACATGGGTGATGACCATGGTGTAGAAGCAACCCCTGAGTGGGTTCCAGACAATGATAGGTAACCAATCGGGACGGACGATTCACCATGCAGGTGCGACTCAGGTGTGGTAGAAAACATCGAAGAAGTTATAACAAAAGATTTTGCTACAGCTACATTAGATGATACAGTCTGGGTTGTTAACGGTTGTTCAACCATAGTTAACTCGCCCAAAAGTTGTCCTAAATATTCGACGAGTACCTGAAAGGAAGCATCGTCAGATGAAGCAAAATAGTCAGGAGTAGTAGGGTAAAGATAAAGACTAGTTCCAAAATGAAACAGGGTTCCAAGTGTGGAATCTTCTACTAATTCCTCCTCTATGGCAATCAAACCTGGTGGAAGAACTTCATCTAGTCCGTAAAAGATTTCTGGTGTTGATGAAAATGTAGTTTCAATAGTTACTATTGTCTAGGGGGTAACAACTTCTGAATGTCCAAATTCAAATTCTAGATGTTCAAGTAAATGAACAACAGTTTCAAAGGGAGGTTCCTGAACAACTTCAGGTTCAAATGTAACTTCTGTTTGAACTGGGATAGATTCTAGACTAACTTTTGGTTGAACTGATTCAAGTTCAGAAGTACTTTCTTGTTGAACAATTTCAAGTTGAGTATCAACTTGTTGTTGGACAACCTCGATTACTGTTTCACTAGGATCAGTGCTAATGTCCTCAGATAATTTTGAAACTTATTCTTCAGGAACAGATGTACCAGAAATAGTTGGAGTAACTAGAGTCTCTGTACTTACCAAAAGAGATGTTTCAGGTAACTCAGATGAAGAACTAAGAGTTCTTGATGTACTAGACTCAGTTAAACGAGACCGCTTTGTCCGAATTGGTGTCGCTTCGGGAGGCAAAGGTGGTTTGCTTGTTGTTCTCCACGAACGATGGGGTATGGGTTGATGTTCCTCCACGATTGCTGATTAATTTTATTATCAAAAAAGAAATAAACAAAAAGGGGTAGCTAGGAAAAAGGTTTACCAGGAAACTGTGAACTGCAGAATACCTCCTGGAGAACCAAGAAGTACAAGCAGGCAATCTCCCTAAATGTTGTGTTCGGTGTATCACATTTGCAAGGTGGCTAACTCAGTTACTTAAGGATGGATAGCAACCTAGTTTTGTCCTCCCATATATACCGAAAGGTACATGGAGGCCCAGTCCGTATAAGCGTTGTCTAATTCAAAACCGCATAGTGAGAGCATTCCCATATACTTTACGTACTGTAACGCAGCCCTATATACCCGAAGGTATGTGGACAAGCTATGATATAATCACATACGTGGAATTAGGTATCACACTCGGGATGTATTGCAGACAAGTTAGCGACATCTGATTTTTTTAACGATGCCGGAACACGTCTCTAGCCTAGAACCACTAAATGTTCTTGTTAATGACAATGCTCCATTAGGTAAATTGATGTTTATTTTAAGTTGATCTTGCTTAGGAATTTTCCTTTCAAGTTCACCACATGATGTATTCTAAAATTCCTAGGAATGCAACTATCATGATAAGCATTCTTTCCATTCAGTTTTAACAATGAAAATCCTAACTACGTAGGGATAGAGCAATCAAATTTCTTTTGATCAAAGAGAAAAGAGCACAATCTAAATTCAAATTCCCTACACTATTCCTTTCAACACACACAAACTCTTTTTAATGCAAGATGCATCTATTTCTTTTCAATTTCATTTAATGTGAATGATTCAAAAATGAAAACTAATGCACAAACAATTAACAAATTCTTTTCCTAAAAATGATGATTTTGTGACAATTTCTTTTCAAGGAAAGGAAGACTCTACGACACTTTCGTTTTCAAAGAAATGAGGAATTACAACACTTTCAATGAAAAGGCTAATCATATGCACATATCAATCAATCGATCTTTCATGAATGAATACTTGACGACAATTCAACTTTCGAAGGAAAAGACGATTTTACGACACTTTCTTTCGCTGAAGATCAATCGATCAAAACTAAATTTCGACTATAGATTGAAAATGATAAAGTAAATACATAAGAAACATTTATCAATCCTAGTCTAAGTAGGGCCAAATTAAGGAGATGAAAAACTATTTTCAGAGACAAAACATCATTGACATTCAACAACTCATTCAAACAGGAGAAAATTGGCAAAAACTTTCAGTTCCTAGATGGGAAATTGATCCTCAAGGGATCAGCGCAGGCAGCAGTTAGAGACAGTGCGCTGAAGCACACTGGATCTATGTGGAAAGTGCACTATAGCACACTATGTCCTTCATTGGACCGCGTTGGTGACAGTAAGCCATTCTGAAGGCAATTTTGACACAATTTTAGCTCAATTTTCAATGAAAGAAGACTGAAATTCAATCAACGACCACAAGTACAGTATGTAGAAATGTATTAAGAGGCTAATAAGCTACTAATATGGATGATCGCTCCCCAACGGAGTCACCAATTTGTTTTGGGAAATTTTAGTGTCTATGGATAAACTCTTAAAACCCTAGACTAGTAGCTAAGTCTAGAACAACAGTTCAAAGTATTCTCTACCTTTTCTATAAACAATAGATAAAATAATAGAATAGAGAACCCACTTGTAGCTTTCACCTGTTCCTTATCTCCCTTGACCGATTTTGTCACTCCTTCCCATACTTAAGCCTCTTGAGAAGTACCTGCACACAGACAGAAACAAGAACCCATCAAAGCATATGATAATGATCTATTGATTAAACATAGCATGGAATGAAGTACATGATAAACATATGAAAGCATCAATGAATAACATAAGCATAGGGAAAAAGATTTGAACTCTTTATTAGTAAAAGGAAGAGTTACAACCCAATTTTCCTGATTCAGCATCACTCCTCCAGTTCAATTCCATCCTCTCCTCATAACAAGCAAGACACTTTGACATCATTACAACACTTGCAATCAACTCAAGTCTCATACTAATAGCATCTCCCTATAATTCAATAATTTCCAGCCCCTGATCACTTAGATTAGTGGTCTTCTTATAGGTAAATGAAGGAATTTATGCCATAAATGGTGATAATAAATGCCCTCCCAAACTTAGAATTCAGTTCCATGGAGGAAGGGATAAAGGGATTAATGTTCCTTAACTCCCTTCCTCATCCAAATATGAGCTCAAAGGAGTGGATAGCCTTGAGAAACTTCTAGAGGCACCCAATGGATAAGGAATCTTTCAAGCCCTCATGGAAATTCACTCAAATTCGCCCAGCACAGGCCAAAGAGTGACCAAGTGTGCTGCATAGCACCCTATCAGTGTATGGTTTGCATTGCAATGCACTCTAATGAAGGCCTACCTGCGCTAATCTTCCTAGAGGCATTTTCTAGATGATTTCAATGGTGGAACTTCTTGGGAAGCTAGGCATTCTAATGATTGACTTTTTTAGGGCATGTAACAACTATATTAGGGGTTGATGGGCCCTAATAGTATTGATCTATTAGTTGGGGTTGATGTGCCCAAATGGATCTATAACAGGTCCTAGATTCTAAGCCACTATTTCAGGCTAGCCTAGAAACCACTACCAAAAACTTAGTGAGACTTTCTAGAATGATAAATAACCTTAGGACAAATCCATTCACACAAAATTGATCAATGAATTGACCTAACTAGGCATAACCATGAAAATAATTTTGTCAAACATATTGAGAACATGTAATATACATGTCATGGATGCATATCTAACACTCTCCTCCCACATTTACCCAATCTAACCAGTCCATCGAGGTAAAGATGTGATGAGAGACCACTATGATGTAATTCAACCTCCTAGGTCACCTTAAGGAAGTGGAACCAATGGAACACAACAAAACTGACCATTCACACATCCTACAGAACCTTCAGGATCCAACCCACCCTTCCAAGTGCCCAACCCCTGAGGTAACTCAACATTTTACTGACCTAGAGCCCCATTCATTCCCTTTTCAAGCCCTCCAAGTGACTGAGAGCCCTAGTCGCTCCCATGAGCCTGCCTGAGTGCGATTGTATCTTTTTTCTACCAATGTTATGCCAACGACTGCGAGACTTAAGGCTATTTTCCAGGGCTAGGACCCACTCACTACCCAAAAACTCCATGAAACTTCTAGAACTCATAAAAGGCATGAATATAATTCTTTTGACAACAAACTTGATCAATGACTTGATTCAACCCCTACTAACCATGACATACATTTCGTCAAACATATCACAAATATGCATCCTATAGGTTACAACAACATATATGAGTATAGGGGGTCTCACACTTATCTAAAAATCGCTAAGGAGCATTGATGCCTTATCACATTAGCTGCATTATTATCTATTGGGTCATATATTCATTGTTAATTCATTTACAAATAAAAACATGATGAGAGGCATACATCATCACTACCATAAAACATACTAATAACCAGCATATAAACAATAGAAATAGCAAAGACACAACATCCATAAGATCCACATATAAACCAGTACAATTACACATGAAATACCAAGTAGAAGAAGTTATTAATAATGAATGAAAAGTCCAACCAAGTTCGAGACTTCCACGAACCACCCAACCATAGATTGGTTGAATGAAATATTTATTTCATACAATCACCCTCGTGCCATATTCCAAACATGAATGTGGTATCTCATTAAACAAATCCAATAAAACTGAACCAAGGATTCCACAGGAAAACCACCTCTGAAACCCTCAACCAGTGATTCCACCTCACAGTCGAACATCACTAACCAGCACCAAATTGGTCTCTACCCAAGTTGTCCAGGAATCCAGAGTGTTTTTTCCAACCAAGGCTCTAGGACTAGTAACTCAGTCCACAATTGTTGTTGGGCTCCAAATAATTTGTCAAACCAAGACTCCAAGACTAGTAACTCAACCCACAAAGGGCTCCATAGCATTTTTCCAACCAAGACACCAATACTAGTAACTCAACCCAAGTTATTACAGGGCTCCAAAGCACTTGTCCAACCAAGGCTCCAAAAACTAATAACTCAACCCATAGCCAAAGGAACATGAGAACCAACCAGAAAATAAAATTAAAACCCACAATACCATGGCTATCCATGAAATGGAAATGCTAGGAAAACCATTTCCAATCCACGCAATCCTCCATGCCAATGACATATCATGACCAAAAAACCACATGCATATTCCATGCATGCCAAAACTAGTAAGGAAATCATACATGCAACTTTGTACCTGCAAGAAAAACTTGTTGTAGTTGTTGATCCTGGTGTCCTCTTTCACTTTCCTCCTTCTCCCTTTCCATCTTGCTCCAAATCCGAAGTATGCCACACTCCTCCAAGAGTGCTCCAAGAAAACTCTAAGTGTCCAAGAGTATGAGAAAGAGAGAGAGAAAAATGAGAGCTCCAAAACTGAATTGATCAAAAGATGAACTGATAAAAATGTACCAACTAATCCATGGAAGCCTTTTTATTAATTAGGCCTCTATTTTCTTCAATTTTCCATTATTTTCCTTCATGTTCCTCATCACATGCAACATGTGACCCTTCACCTTCCACTTCTCCTATTTTCCATTATTTTAATAAATAAATGCCGCTTTTCCTTCCAAAGCCTTTGCCATTGCCTTTGCCAATTTCCATAGCCATTAATTAATCAACAATGATCCCCATCACTATGTTTTTTCCCAACATTCATCTTGGAATACGTGTCCCATGACCATGGTATTATTTTACCTTTATTAACTTTATTACATGGATTTTAACTAGGGTTTTTATAGCATATCTGAACATATGGGTCATATACTTACCTTAGAATCATCAAGAAGGAATAATGCCCTCTCATAATAGTTGCAATAACAATTATTATCACATGCATTCAATAAACATTCATCAACCAATCAAAACACATCAATAGCCATAGCTAGAACTTGTTATAGAACCATGCTTATAACCAACATATAACCAAAATAATAGCCATGATAGAACAACCATCAAAATCTACATAATAAAAAGTACAAGTACTCATGAAATACAATACGAAACGAGTTCTTATCAACATATGCAAAATCTAACCAAGTCAGAGACTTCCACATGCCACTCGACCATAGATTGGGTTGAACCAAATATTTCTTTCATCCAGTCACCCTTGTGCCATATTCCAAGCATGAATGTGGGACTCAATACATAAACAACTAGGGTTTCCTGTAGATTAAACAACCTCCACCCTTATGTTAGAAAATCATAAATGAATAAATATTTTCTTATATAGATAACTACTTGTGATTCTTTTATCTTTATGTTCTTTTATCTTTTATTTCATCAAGAAATTACCAAAAAAATAACACAAGGACAATAGATGTAGGCGGACAGCCAGGGGAAAACCCCTATCTAGGGGAAAACCGCTATCTAGGGGAAAACCGAGTCAACAATTCTTCCTTCAATAGACTCTCAAGATGATCCAAGATTCTAGACCTAGACAGAGACTCCCTCCAAACCAATTCATCCCTCAATCCTTCTTGTAGATGACAACCCTTCACAAGAAACTTCGACCTGCCAGCATGAGCATCAACTTTGACCAAGTAGCAGCTTTGACCCAGTAACAGTAGCAGCAGTAGCTTCAACCAAAATTGGATAACTTTGATCTCCATTGATACAGATCATAATAGAGTGAGAGTTGTCCCAAAATTTCGATCTTGAGGTCTACTATCTCCTTCGTGAAATTTTCACTCCTTTCCATTCCTTCTTCTAGCCCTTTCTCAACTTCACACTTTTCCAACTTCCAACTTTAGAAATCAAACTATGTGAGAGACAATGAGATGCTCCAAATTCATTCGAACTACCTTGTGTTTATAGCCTTCTAGGGAGGTTGAATTACTTGTCTTCAGGCTGACTTGGTGTGGAGGAGATTAAGTTCACTTTTGACTCGAAAATAATTCTTTTTACATGATTCGAAAGCCCAAGAAGGGTCTCTTTTAATATTCAATGACTCTAATGACTCATAATAAATACTAGAAGTACCCAATGACGATTTTGACCTAAAAAATGATGACCCAAGCATGAAACCCATGCTTTAATAAGTCATAATAATAATAAAAATATTTTCTTGATTATTTTGATAAATACATCTCAAATGCAATTATGAAGACTGAACCTAGTTACATATTTCAACACTCCCTCTAAACTAGAGAGGTATTCATTGGTGAAATTACAAGGAAGATCTTATAACACATGAACCATGAATAATTTTAGGCACCGCAATGCCATGGACTAGATTCTTGACCAGGGAAATGATCCAAAATGTATCTTAAACCTCTAAGTCTTCAAATATCGGAAACAGCGTATCCAAGTCAAAACACTAAAGAATGGCGGAAAACAGAGAACGCAGAGAAAAAAAATAAGGAATGGAGAAAACCCAAGAGAAGAAAAAATGATGTATCGTTGAATCAGAGCCGTTGGATCTGCCAAATCAACAGTTGGGATTGAATCGATGATATTGCAATCAAAGGTGGCTAGCAGAACGTATTGGAGGTAGCCATTAGGAATTGTGATCAGTGATCCAGTGATTAAACGTGAGCTGTCGGATTGGGCATGTAGATCCAACGATAGAGATCACATTATCGCATCGCAATGTTACCAAAGGGAGGACTTACCTGCAGTCCCAAAGACCATGTGATATGCGATTTCCACTTTATCACATCGCTAAGATCCAAATGAGAAGGACTAAGCCCTGAACCATTAAGAAAGGCCGAAGTGTGATTGCGATTGCGATCGGCAATATTATCGCATCGCAAAGGGGGAAGGACCATTGATCAGCCATGATATTGTTGATGTGTCGATTTTCAATAACGCTAATCAAAACGATCGGGGATCAGAGATCAAGAAAATAGAACAAAGGGAGCATTAACCACCACGACATGTGACTTGCGATGAGTGTGGACCCGAAAGGATTTAAAAGTAGGCTTGATAAAATTTGAGTTCCAGATCAAAGCTTCATGGTCGGTTTTTTCAATGTTATTAATGTATTTCTGTGTATTGTTGCTTTTGAACAAAAAAGAGTAATTTCTGGATTTTGTTGCGAAGAAAGGCTAGATGGTCAGGTTCACCGCACTCGCCAGTCCCTGCGTTCGAACTGTTTCTATTATGAACAATTGATCCCAGCTATAAGAGGTATCCATGTAACAACAACATGTTATAAAAACATGAATAAAGTAGAACAACAGGAGGGGTTTCAGCAGTTGAGAAAAAAACAGAGAAACTGTGCCAAATAGGATAGAGAGCCAGAGAGCCAGAGTACAAAGGTGGAAGGTCGAGCAGAGCATAACCAGAGAGGTTTTAAAGCCATTCAAGGGGTCTGGAGGTTGTGACACTTTGTTTGAAGTGTAGACTTTGTGTATTGCCACTGACTGTGTGTTGAGACTCAGTGTTTGAGCTCGCACTTGTAATCTCCACTTTGAAGACATAATATAGAGGTCGCACTGAAAGCTTGGACCATGAGACATAGCCAGGAAGTCTGGTGAACTCTATCATTTGGTTGTGTTGATATGTGCTTATTCATGTATTTTAACTGTTGACTGTCTATATTATTCGCAATCTTATCGATCCATTGCACTAAATAATATAGGATTTTCTTGCACATAAGTCTGTAATACCTTATTCTTTATTTAAGATCGCATTTCAGATCCAGTGGTATTAGAGCTTAAGGTTTTTGTTAAGGTTAGACAAGCTTATGTAGGAATTTGAATGCTAACTAGATTGAAGCTCAGAAGAGGAGAAGGAAAACGTTTTGAGGTTAATCGAGAGATCGGAAGAGTCTTTTCTCAGAGAAGAATGGCAGAAGAAGCTCCATTGGGATCAGAATCTGAGTTTATAGGCAATTTTATGACCATAAGAGCTATGGTGGAAGAGATGTATCTGGATTTCAAGAAGGGGCGAGGTGGAAGCACTTCAACACAAACACCATACAAAGGAGAAAAGGAACCTTTTCTATTTGCACCTCCAGAAGACATGGGAAAAGGAGGAATGCCTCCTCCACCGTCTCCTCCATCATCATCATCGTCCTCAGAGTCATCCTCTTCGCATAAAACTAGCTCTTCAAAGAAGAATAAGAAAACTTCTCTAATTAAATTAGATGTAAAGTTTGATTTGCCAATTTATAATGGAGAACTTAATGCAGAGAAGCTAGATAATTGGATAAGGCAAATTGATGTATATTGCAGGGTGCAAAATGTTGAATCAGAAAGGAAGAAGATCCAGCTGGCTAGCCTTCGACTAGGAGGAACTAAAGTGGTATGGTGGGAAGGCAAGACACAAGCTGATCTTCAAAAACATGGTAAAATCATTTCTACCTGGAATGAATTTGTTTCTGATATCAAAAAGAAATTCTATCCCTTGGCTTATATGCAGCAGGAAATGATGAGTTGGAAAACTCTTCGGCAATTGAAGGGACAGAGTGTACAGAGTTATACTCAGGAATTCAGGAAAAGACCTTTAAATCTGGGTATTTCATTGGACTCACCTAAGACTTTATTGAAGTATATAGGTGGTATACATAGTTATCTAAGACATACTATACTTATGTTTAATCCCACTAGCTTAGATGATGTATCAGTTCAAGCAACACATCTAGAGGCTATATGAAAGAATGTAAACCCATAGGTTGGGAAATCATCTAATTATTCTGTGAGCAAGAACAAGGAAAAGAAGAAGCTGAAATGGAAGGAGAGGAAATCAAACACTGTAAAGAAGGATAAACCTTCATGCACTTATTGTAAGAAAGAAGGACACAATGAGGCACACTGCTAGTCTTTGCATCTAGAACTGAAGCCTAAGAAGTTCGGGGGTAAGGAGAGAAAGAACGTTGTTGCTATTTAGAAGGATTTGGGGTCAGACTCAGGTGATGAAACAACAGTTACAGCCACAGGTATTAAAGGTAAAGATTCTGAAGCATCTACAAGTAATTCTTCACAATCTGTTGATAATGAAAGTAATGAGAGGAAAAGAAATGAGCTATTTCATTTTAGAGTAATTTCCAAGCATAATAAGATTTATACTTTATTTGATAGCGGATCACAAGTAAACTTGATTTCTGAAACAATTGTAAAGAAGTTGGGATTAGAAACAAAGCCTCATAAGCAGCCATATCCATTAGGTTGGGTGTGTGATAAAACAAAGCTACAAGTCACGAGACAATGTAAACTTAGGTTTGTTATTGGATCAACATTTGTAGATGAGGTTGAGTTACATATAGTTCCATTGGATATATGTGATATTGTTTTAGGAAGTCCATACTTGTATGATAGGAAAGTTATTTTCTATAGAGCTGAGAATAAGTATCAACTCACTAAAGATGGAATAGAATACACTGTAAGGGATCATAAACTTAAAGATAACTACTCTCTCATAAACTCAGGGCAGATGAAAAGAATTGTGAATTCAAGTAAGCAATTTTTACTAATGGTTGTAAAGGCAAAGGATCCTGAAAAATCCAATGCATTTGAAGGTTGTGATCCTAAACAAAAAGCTGATTTAGTTAAATTTGTTTTGGAGTATGATATTTTATTTCAAGAACCTAAAAGTCTGCCACCCAAGTGGGAAATAGTACATGATATTCATTTACAGTAAGATGCTCCACTACCTAACATTGGAATGTACAGGTTATCAACTTTAGAGAATGCAAAGATAAAGAAGAAGGTAGAGGAGTTGCTCAATAAGGGGTTTATATGACCAAGCACATCACCATGTGGATCGCCAATCATGCTGCTAAGAAAGAAAGATTGTTCGTGGCGAATGTGTATTGATTTTAGAGCACTAAATAAAATAACAATCAAGAATCGTTATCCTCTTCCTCGAATAGATGATTTATTAGATCAATTAAAAGATGTAGTTTACTTTTCTAAGTTAGATTTAAGAAGTGGCTATCATCAGATCAGAGTCGCAGAACAAGATTCTTGGAAGACTGCTTTCAAGACAAAGCAAGGACTTTATGAATGGTTGGTTATGCCTTTTGGCTTAACTAATGCTCCTAATACATTTATGCGAGTTATCAATGATGTATTTAGACCATTTATTGATGATTTTGTAATAGTTTATTTAGCTGACATTCTTATTTTCAGTAAGACATGGGATGACCATGTAAATCATGTGAAGCAGACTTTAGATGTTTTAAAAAGAGAAAATATCTATGTGAAACTGTCAAAATGTGAATTTGGCAGAACATCTTTAAATTATTTGGGTTATATTGTAGGGGGTGGTGAATTGAAGATAGATCCCTCTAAGGTTGAAATCATTGTGAATTGGCCTAAACCCAAATCTGCTTCAAAAGTTAGGAGTTTCCTAGGGGTAGCACAATACTGGAGAAAGTTTATATCTAACTTCTCATTGATTGCAGCTCCTTTACATGCTTTAACAAGTTTGAAACGAGTGTTTCAGTGGGGAGGCAAATAGTAGAGAGCCTTTGACACCTTGAAAGATAAAATTAGTACAGCACCAGTACTAGCACTGCTAGATCTTCAACATCCATCTGAGATTGAAACAGATACCAATGACTGTGCCATGGGAGCAGTGTTGATGCAACCCCGAAAGCCCATATGTTATCATTCTGAGACATTTACCTCTGCAGTAGTTAATTATCCTACATATGATAAAGAATTGTATGCATTAGTACAAAGTGTGAAAAAGTGGAAACATTACATAATGGGTAAAGAAACAATCATACATACAGATCATCAACCACTTCAGTATTTGCACTCACAAACTAAATTGCAACAATCAAAACATTATAGGTGGATGGGTTTTCTACAGCAATTTCATCTTGTCACCAGATATAAGAAAAGCATACACAATAAGGTTGCAGATATGGTATCAAGACCAATCATAAATGCATCTACTATACTTAAGCATAACTCAGTAATTCATGAAAGTTACATTGAACAACATGCTCAAGATGTAGATTTTAAAGATGTATATGCAACGTTAAGTAATGGAAAACATGAAGAAGAATTGGTTTATTATGTAAAGGACAAACTCTTATATCATTTGGGAAAGCTATGCATTCCACAAACTGAAAGAGTTAACATAATTTGAGAGGCACATACTTCTCTCATATCAGGTCATTTTGGTGTAAGTAAGACAGTTGCACAGCTGCAAAGGTTCTGTTATTGGCCAAGAATGCATGAAACGGTTTCTAGATATATCAAAGGGTGTACTATGTGTGCTACAAGCAAGCCCAGTAATAGAAAATTAGGCTTGTACACTCCACTTCCAATTCCTTCTCATCCTTGGGAAAGTGTTTCCATGGATTTTGTTGGGGGGTTTCCAAAGTCCAGGAAAGGTCATGATTATTTGTATGTAGTTGTGGACAGGTTCAGTAAAATGTGTATTTTGATACCATGTAATAAGCAGGTTACAACTGAATAAACAAAAAAGTTGTTCTTTTAGAATGTATGGGTTCATTTTGGGTTACCCACTTCTATTGTATCTGATCGAGACTCTGAATTTGTTGGGAAGTTTTGGTCAAGTCCATGGAAGTTAATGGACACCAGATTGAAGAAAAGCACAATAGTTCATCCACAGACAAATGGTCAGACAAAAGTGGTCAACAGGATAGTGATCCAGTTGCTCAGAGGCTATTGCAGCAAGCATCCCAAGCTTTGGGATGAGCATTTGTGTTATGTGCAGCAAGCTTACAACATGCCAAACATTCTTTTACTCATAGATCTCCTTTTGAGACTTGTTTTGGTTTTATACCAGTCTCCCTTAGATTTTGTCTTTGGTAAAGACATAGCAGTTGATGGACATAGTGATGTGGACAAAGAAACCAAGTTCATTGAACAAATCTAGGAAAATCACCAGGCAGTACAGGAACAGTTGGAAAGGAGTCAATCCAAGTACAAGGCAAGACATGATAAGCATCGAGTTGAGCATAGTTTCCAAGTTGGTGATCAAGTCTGGCTGTATATCAGCAAAGACAGAATGCTAGGTGAAGGTAAGAAGCTTAATCCAATAAGGTATGGACCTTTCAAGATACTTGAAAAAATTGGTGAAAATGCTTTTTGCCTTGATTTACCAGCTTATATGCAGATCTATTCAGTCATTAATGTTCAAAACTTGAGATTGTATGAACCTTTAATGATTGAAGATCCTGAAGAGAAAGGTCAGTTTCCTTCTATAGAGGATCTGTTACCTGAGTATCTCAATGAGTTGCATGAGGAAACAATTATGGATAGGAAGGTGAGAACTACGTGTCGAGGGGATATTGAGTACCTGAAAGTAGGACTCAAGGGTTCAAATCCAAGCAAGGCACGATGGATAGAAATTGGACAAGTGAAGAAACAGTATCCTCACTTAATTGATGCCTAAAACCAACTTTTGGTGGTACAAAAGCTTTTCAATGGGGAGGCGTGATCCAAAATGGATCTTAAACCTCTAATCTTCAAATATCGGAAACAACGTATCGAATTCAAAACGCTAAACAATGGCAGAAAACAGAGAACATAGAGAAAAACACTAAGGAATGGTGGAAACCCAAGAGAATCGGGAACGATGTATCGTTATCAAAGCCGTTGGATATGACAAATCAACGGTCGGGATTGAATCAGCGATATCACAATCGGAGGTGGCCAGTGAAACGTATCAGAGGCAGCCATTGGGAATTGCGATCAGCAACCCAACGATTAAACGTGAGTCGTTGGATTGGGCATGAAGATCCAATGGTGGAGATCACATTATCACATCGCAATGTTACCAAAGGGAGGACTTACCTGAAAGCCCAAAGATCATGCGATATGCGATTTCCACTTTATTGCATCACAAAGATCCAAAGGAGAAGGACTAAGGGTTGAAGCATTAAGAAAGGCTGAAGTGTGATTGCAATTGCGATTGACGATATTTATCGCATCGCAAAAGGGTAAGGACCATTGATTAGCTACGATACTGCCAATGCGCCGATCTCCGATAAGGCTGATCGGAACGATCGGGGATCAGAGATCGGGCAAACAAAACAAATGGAGCATTAACCACTGCGACATGCAACTTGCAATGAGCATGAACCTGAAAGGATTTAAAAGCAAGCTTGATAAAATTTGAGTTCTAGCTCAAAGCTTTGTAGTCGAGTTTTTTAGTGTTTTTAATGTGTTTCTATGTATTGTTGTTTTTGAAAAAAAAAGAGTTATTTCGGGATTTTGTTGCGAAGAAAGGTCGGACAGTCGAGTTCACCACGCTTGCCAGTCCTTTCATTCAAATTGTTTCTATTATGAACATTTGATCCCCACTATAAGTAGTATCCATGTAACAACATCGTGTTATAAAAACACGAATAAAGCATAACAGCAGGAGGGGTTTCAACAGTTGAGAAAAAAATAGAGAAATTGTGCCAAACAGGACAGAGAGCCAGAGTACAGAGGTGGAAAGCTGAGCAGAGTAGAACTAGAGAGGTTTTGAAGCCATCCAAGGGGTCTGGAGGTTGTGACACTTTGTTTTGAAGTGTAGACTTTGTGTATTGCCACTGACTGTGTGTTGAGACTCAGTGTTTGAGCTCACACTTGTAATCTATGTTTTGAATACATAATATAGAGGTCACACTGAAATCTTGCACCAGGAGATGTAGCCAGGAAGTCTGGTGAACTCCTTTATCATTTGGCTGTGTTGATATGTGCTTATTCATGTCTTTTAACTGTTGACTATCTATATTATTCGCAATATTATCGATCCATTGCACTAAATAATATAGGCTTTTCCTGCACATAAGTCTGTAATACCTTAGTCTTTATTTAAGATCGCATTTCAGATCAGGAAATATATCCAAGGTCCTCTGACAATTTAGGCATCGCAATGCCATGGACTAGATTCCTAACCAAGGAAATCTATCCAAGTGGGACTAACATGGACTAAATATTTCAACCTCTCTAGGTACCGTTAGGCTTACTTACTAACCATCAACCCAGGGACCTCAGTGTGTATCCGAGGCTAGAGCTCCATGACCAACACCACCCTCCCTACTTCGGGAACTAGACATCAACACAAAGTGTCGGTCAGATGTCCTCCCAGGCAATGTCTTACTCACAAATCCTTAACTTCCCAATTATTCTAATTAGTAACAAATCCTCCCCTATCAAACAAATCGACAACAAATCTATCCAAACAAACTAAACAACATCACTTACTCATGTGAAAACATGTAATCAAACTTTCGAGATATTTATTTGTACAAACACAACATCAATCAGTAACAAGTTTTAAAATGTACATAAATACAAACCTCCGAGGTATTTTAGACAACTTGATGTTTCTTCTCAACTTTTCATTGTAGGACTTAGAGATTTTCCAATGAATCTTCATAGAAGATTCCTCAATTATATATCTTCCTTTCCTACTTCTCATGCAGCAACATATTCCATAAATTGATTTGGCTTTTCTTATCTCAGCAACCCTTCAAAATACATTCTCCAAATTCATCTATCAAGGTGTCCATCATGAATTTGATGTGACCTCCCTTTCAACTAGGGAGATTCCTTTTATTACTATGATATGACCTCCCTTTCAACTACGAAGATTTCTTTCATTCATGCTCCATCTTAACCTAGGGAGATTTCATCCAAGCTCCCTCTTAACTTAAGGGACTCAACTTGTTTTCTACAACATCAGAGAATTTATCATGGCATCCATCCTTCCCATCAAAGTTATCATGATCATCAGTATTCACATCATGCTTATCATATCAACTTACTTTACGAATATCTTCACCATATTGAAGATTATGAACCTACACAACTTAGATAAAAAGTGCAACCAAATATATTGAAGCATGAAGTTAATCATATCAAAATCACAAAAGAACTCGACTTTAAACATCAAAAATACTCAAACTTAGTTACACACAAAAGACACATACACTTCAACTTCTTGCTAGGGTTTTTGTCATAAAACCTAGACTACTGTGGAGTACTAAAGAATGTATGTTTTTGTTGATCATTTTGTCATCTTTTCTTTAGAACTCGTAACATCTTTGCATCATGAACTAGGTAGATAATGAGAAATCATGACAAAATCTATAGGATTTATATGCAACACGAAAGTACTAATAATTGACATTTCTTATGCAGGAAAAGGGAAAAACTAAAGATTTCCGTTCCAAAGAAAAAGACAGGGCCAAGTTAACCATTGTCCCTTTGGCAGGGAACCATATGCAAACAAGGCAATCTAAATTAAAACATCTCAGCCAAGGAAAGGAAAAGGAGATATTGACTTGGTGCAAGAAAACAATCAAATAACTAAGGATTAACAGTTTGGCAAATCCCTCAGGATCCTTTGATCCTGAGGGATCACTGCATTAACTATTTTCGCATCCTTGATATCTCCGCTTTAGCTATTATAAATAGGGGCAGCACTGTTAGCCTGAAAGGAGGATCCGCTGCTAATTTTTATGTAACTTTTCTCTGTACTTGAAACTTTGATCATCAAATCTCGTTGAGAGGTGATCCGCTGTAACTCTGTTTTAATGCTTTAATATAAGTTTGGTTGATGCTCCGTCTGTGATCCTGGAATAATCTCAAGCGATGTATCCCTGGAGGCTATGGGCCCGGCCCTGGTGGACAATTGCTCCTATACCATTATCTTTAGTTCGTGCGTGGTTTTCATTTTCAGCTTTGTTTCGATAATCTGATGTGTTTTGTTATTTTACATCACAGCTCTGTTATATTGGATTTATGTTAGACTAAGTAATATCGTTCTCTGTGATAGGATGTCGTATTTTTCATTCTAACTTTGTAACGCATTGTTGTTCCTTTAATTGTTGATATAACATTGCTCGTCTTTACGGAATGTTGTTGTTGTTCAATTACAGAGTAATTGTGCTGTAACATTTATCAATTGGTATTACTATATTCATCTAAAAGATTACATTTAATTTCGATTGCTGATTCAATTGACATTGTCGTTCCATTACGAATTACAATCGTATTCTTTATAACTAAGATTGATATTTTTATTACCAAGATCAGATTACTGTTTTTCTTGATACTAAGGTTTGTCGTGTGTTAAGTTTATTATGCATCTATATTTGGTTCTAAAGTGTTGTTCCATATTTCATTACTAATCAGTTGCCATTCTATTTCTATGTGTTGTCCGATTTATCCTTAAAAGTAAAAGATTGCCATCTGATTTATGTAGGATACGATTGCTGCACTTATTCCTGTAGATTAAGGTGTTGTTGTTTATTAGACTTAGTTGTTGTTACATTTTCTAGTTGTTGTTCCATTTCTTAGTTGTTGTTCCATTTCCTGTTATTTTCGTTATTATTTCTTTGGTGTGCAGAACGATCTGAAACTATAGTGGGCGTTAACATTTGTTGTTTGGTCCCCAGATTGATGATCTGTTCCCTGGTCCTCTTTAGTTACATCAGTTTACAGAGGGATGAGTTATTGTTACTAGACCCTTGACTGATAAATTGCTTAGTTTTCTGAATGCACGATTTAGTCTTTAAAGTGCTTTCCTGTAAGTAGATTTTGTTTCCAGCATCCATTTACTCTTGTATTTTGAGCACTATACTACTAGCATTACTCTGGCAAATGACAGCCTCAAACTAAGTACACTCTTTGAAAAGACAAATAGTTCCTAGATTGACAACTTAATGTGAGGTAATTATAGGTGAAAAAGACCCTTTTTACAGCTCGACATTTTGGCACCGTTGTCAGGGAAGAGTGTAGCCATTTGTCTCTTTTCAGAGTAGTGTAAGAGCCTGCTAGGAAAGAATTGGGTTTTAAAAACGCAAGGTAAGAACCTGCGTGTGGAGTATGTAATAGCCCTGCTTCCCTGCCCGCTTTCCTGCAGATTTGTTGTTGTTTTGTTTGGGTAGAACCTAGCAGTTGATTTGTGTGCATGACTAAGCAGAAAAAGACAAAAAACAATCCCAAACCTCTACCCAAGCCCGATAAAGCTAAGGGGCCGGTGACCCTTGGCCTATCGACCTTTATAGACGAAATCCTTAAGAAAGCAGAATCTCAACTTTTAGTAGGACCCAGAAAAGTTACTTCTAGACAGCCTACTAGTTCCCTTCAGGCACAGGATCACCATCTGTAGCCTTTGTTGAGGTTCGTAGTCAAACCGAAGAGCAAGATTTTCAACAAATTGAAAACTCTAGCCCAAAATGTTTGCAAGAAGGGAATCTTAGCAACCTCTGTGAAGGAAGAGGAGAGACAGGAGAAACTGAAGAACCAAGGTCTCCTCTTGGGGTAATTCAGCCATTAAGTAGCCCAGATAAGGGAAGTGCTGCAAAAATCATTTATAACAAAGTTGAAGAAACTCAACCCCCCCAGACATTAGGCACTCTCATCATCCCAGATAAGGAAAGTGTTGTCAAGGCCATTCCCGTTAGAGCCATTCCCCCTTGACAACCTAGGAATTACCTCCTAGATATCCCAGAAGGTTATTGGCATATATTTGACCAAATGGCCCAGCACCAGCCAAACACCCAAACCTCTACACTGCAATACCCCATCGTGGATACTGCAACTAATGCACCTATGAAAGCAATTCCTCTTCAGCATATCCCTACATTTCATGGCCTTACATCAGAGGATCCGGATGCATTTCTATTTGAATTCGATGCGCTGTGTAGGGGATATGACTGTACCACCAATCCCCAGAAACTGAAATTATTTCCCTCTACATTAAAAGGGGCCGCTTTAAGATGGTTTATGGGATTAGGTGGTGGTGTTATAAATAACTTTGATCAAATGAAAGAGTCTTTTCTAAAAAATATCAGGACTATTGCAGGTCTAGAGAGTTAAAAGATGAAATATTTCAGATGGTAGCTAGACCAAATGAAACATTACAAGAGTATGTTGAACGTTTCCAATATAATCTTCAAAGATCTCCTTATTCATCACTACCCTTGCCTGATAATGTGTTAAAAACAACATTAATTAGGGGAATGAAGGAACAATGGATTGAAACATTAAATATTATGGGGAAAGGAGATATTTATCAGGAAAATTTTGCTGACATTATTAATCTATGTATCAGGAGCTCGAGAGGCAGCACAAGACTAAAACCAGCAGAGCATGATCGGTTTGCAAGAGATAACAGAGTTTCATTAGAAGGAGTAACTCGTGCAGAAATTGGAAATTTATTAGAAAATTTTAAAACTAATATACTGGGGACACTGACAACACAACTTGATATTATGCAGGCCAAACAAAAGCAAACAGAGGCAGAACAGAATTTGGCAATCTTCTATCCCCGATGCAGGAAGAAACACAGCCATAAGGAGTGTCCATTAGATGTAGTCCGAGTTTGTGCCATTTGTACGGAAGGTCATTCTACAGAAAGTTGTCCCTCACTTCTTGGATTGAAAGCAATATACAAGGAAGCAGAAGAAGAGCCAGAATCGGTGTACCTACTCAATCAGCGCCGTCAATGGCAGCCGCAATAATCAAGTATGTTTTCAGACCCAGCTTCTTCTTTTCAGCCTCCACAATATCATGCTCAACAATATAATACAATGTGGCAAAATCAACCTCCCTTCCCGAATTGGTCACAACAGTCATTTCCTTCATCATCTCCGTGGCCGAATCAAGCAAGCCAATCCAATTGGCCAAATTTTCCCTATACCCCACCATATTGGAAAAATAACGTATATCCAGCACAATGGACCCCTCCTACTTCATAGAGTCAAGCCTGGTAGACAAAATGGCAAAGACCAATTGATCAGCCAGTAAGAACCATCCCGCTCCCTCAACTTACACTGCCAGCCTTACAACAAAACCCCCAATCTAACCTAAGACCGCAACTCCCAGCCCAACCCAACCCTAATCCAAATAACAGACTGGTCCAATCTGTTCAAATAGTGGAAACACCAGAAATAGGAACCGATCTAAGGGAGTGTAATGATCTCCAGCTAAGATCTGGGCGTATCATCAAAACTGAGGGAGATAAGACAACTCACGTTGAAAATCAGTTACCTATAGAACAACTGCCACAAGAAGAGGATGTGACTAGACAACAGATTCATAATCAAGAAACCATATCCTCTCCCCCATTCCCAGAACAATTAATTATACCTCGACCTATACAATATCCTGATTTTGACATTCTGGGAGAATTAAAAAACCTGTACATCAAAATTCCACTCCTCCAAGCCATTCAAGATATTCTGATATATGCAAAGACTATCAAAGAACTATGTATAAAGAAACCAAGGAGGAAAATAACAAATAACCCAAAAGTCCAAGTAGTTGGTACACTGTCCGACTTATTATCAGAAAATGAAACACCCCTTAAATACGAAGACCCAGGAAATCCAATAGTAACCGTACAAATCTATGGCCAAACCTTGTCAAATGCCTTAGTTGATCTAGGAGCTACAATTAATATCTTAACAACTACCACTTGCTAAAAACTGGGCATTACATTAGTAGAACCGACTGCTACTTTACTAGAATTGGCTGATCGATCTGTGGTTAGGCCAAAAGGCACACTACGTGATGTTATGGTATCCGTTGACTCCTGGGAGTATCCGATCAATTTAATGATAATAAACCCTAAAAACCGACTTGATGGACATCCATTGATTTTAGGCAGACCTTGTCTTGCAATTTCCGATGCTTATATTGGCTGCCGACAAGGCAATATGACCATAACCAGACGGGAAAATATCAAGAACTTAGCTTTATATCCTCCAGCGCAGCCAAGTGTCACAATATTAAAAACTAACAAGCATCCTGTATCATACCTCACCGAAAATATTAGATCTCCATTAACCATAGAAGAGGCACTTGATTTCAAAGACCAAACAGAAGATGATGCCATTAATAATTTTATTAGTCAAGCTGAACCCATATCCCACATATAATGTCACATGATAGAAGCAGCATTTGATAATGAATTAGAAGAAGATCCTCTTAAAGATACACATGAGCAAACAATACCTACTACCTCGGTTTCAAATAGCAAAATCGTGGAAATTGAGTGGGGAAAGACTTCAAACATTAATGCCAACCTCACTTCCGAACAAGAAAAGAAGCTCATCCAACTATTGAGGAGATATAAAGAAGCATTCGCATGGGACTACCCTGATATGAAAGGAATTGATCCCCAATTATGTACACACCATATTTACATAGAAAAGGATGCGAGACCTGTCCGCCAACCACAAAGGAGACTTAATCCTCATCTAAAAGATGTTGTCAAAGCTGAACTTCCAAAAATTTTAGATGTCAACTTCATCTACCCTATCTCCGATAGTAAATGGGTCTCTCCACTTGTGGTGGTACCAAAGAAAAATGGAAAGTGGAGGATTTGTGTAGATTATAGAGAGCTAAATAAAGCAACACAAAAAGACCACTTTCCCCTTCCATTCATTGACCAAGTATTAGACACTTTGGCAGGAAAGAAATTATTTTCTTTCTTAGATAGCTTCAGTGGATACAATCAAATTCAAATTGCCCCTGAAGACCAAGACAAAACCAATTTTACTTGTCCTTGGGGAACATTTTCCTATAGAGTTCTACCTTTTGGCTTATGCAATGCTCCTGCCACATTTCAAAGGGCTATCCTCAGCATCTTTTTAGACTTAATAAATGAAGGACTTGAAGTATACATGGATGACTTTACACCATACAAAGATGATTTTGACCTAGCATTGGACACATTGGAAAACGTCCTACAACGCTGCATTGTTACCAGGCTTTGTTTAAGCCATGAAAAATGCTATATGATGATGACTGAAGGACTTATTCTAGGCCATTATATCTCAGCGGCTGGCATACAGGTAGACCCAGCCAAAATCCAAATAATTTTGCTAATTCCCGCTCCTATCACTCAAACAGAGGTATGCAGTTTTCTTGGATTTTCTGGTTATTATAGAAGGTTTATAGAACATTTTTCGCATATTGTTGCACCTCTGTATGCACTGACAGGTAATGTTGACTTTCTTTGGACAGAAAAATGTGAACGTGCTTTCTAGGATCTAAAGAAGCTTGTGTCCACAGCCCCAGTCCTTCACGGACCAAATTGGGACTTGCCATTTCAAATATCATCAAATGCCTCAGATACAGCTATTAGAGCAGTCCTTGGGCGGGAAGAGGATAAAAAACTATATGCAATTTATTATATTAGCAAAAATTTATCCCCTGCTGAATTGAATTATACTGTTACTGAAAAGGAATTTCTAGCTGTAATACATGTTGTCAATAAGTTCAGGCATTACATTACTGGATATCTTGTTATCTTGTATACAGATCACTCTGCCATAAAATATTTAGCAAACAAGCCAATCACAAATGGCAGAATAACTAGATGGCTGATTTTATTGCAGGAATTTGATATTACAATAAAGGACTGACCTAGAAAAGAAAATCCTGTAGCTGACTTTCTCTCGCAAATGCCAAATTCAATTGATGCAGCAGCAGTTGAAGATCAATTTCCTGATGAGCATTTGTTTGTTGTTGCTGTTAAAATGCCCTGGTATGCTAATGTTGCCAATTACTTAGCAGTAGGTAAATTACCAAAACATCTGACCCCCAATGAATCGAAGCAGATTGTTCAGCGAAGTGCTCGATTTTCTTGGATTGGGGGCTACCTGTTCCACACAAGGGAAGATATGCACATCAGGAGATGCGTCCGCGAGGATGAAATTTTTTACATCTTGAAAGCTTGCCATGACGGACCATTTGGCGGACATTTCACCGATCACAGAACTGGACATAAGGTACTGCAAACAGGGTATTATTGGCCCACAATCTTCAAAGATGCAAAAAAGTTCGTCCAAGCTTGTGAAAGTTGCCAGAGAGCAAGACGCCCTGGTCAGTCCGATGAAATGCCCCTAAACCCACAGCTAGTTATTGAACCATTCGAGCAATGGGCCCTCGATTTCGTTGGACCAATTAACCCATCCTCGAACCAAAAAACATATATTTTGGTGGCAACAGAATACGTCACCAAATGGGTTGAAGCAGAGGCATTGCCGATAGTTACAGAGGATTCTGTCATACAGTTCCTGTTCCATATATTTGTGCGATATGGGCTTCCAAGAGATATAATTACAGATGGTGGACCACAGTTTGCTAGTAACAAGATTGCTACAACACTCAAAAACTATCATATCCAGCATAAAATCACCACTCCATATCACCCATAGGAAAATGGTCAAGTAGAAAGAAACAATAAAATAATAGAAGCAATCTTAACAAAAACCATTACGTCACATAGACGCGATTGGGCTGCAAGACTACCAGAAGTCTTGTGGGCTTACAGAAAAACATGGAGAAACACTACCAGCTATTCACCCTACCAATTGGTGTTTGGAAAGAAACCCATCTTTCCCATAGAATTCGAAATCCAAACACTGCGAACAGCACAAGAAGTCGACTTAGATCTAAACGAGGCACAGATTAATAGATTACAGCAGATCAATGAGCTGGATGAAATCAGGCTCTCTGTGCTTCAAAACACTGCATTAATCCAACAACAGCGAGCTAAATGGCATGACGCTCTGATTAAAAATAAAGTATTCCGCAAAGGATATTGGGCACTCTTATACGATTCCAGGTTTCAGGACTTTCCCGGGAAGCTTCAGACTCATTGGCTAGGGCCATATGAAATCCAGAAGGTACATGACAATGGTACTCTTACTCTAATCACCATTGACGGATCTAGACATACCTTCAAGGAAAATGGCCACCGAGTTCGACTTTACCACAAACCACTTACTCGGGAGTCCTTCTACCAGCAACTATGTGAAGACTCTGACATGAAAATTTTGGGGGAGGAAGAGAAATCTTCCTCATCTGTGATTCATTAAGTGATTCACCTATTTTTACACTTTTTACATAATTTCTTTGTTTTGTTAAATCATTTTTTGTACATATTTTGTATTAGCACTTTGCTGTTCCTTTTTGAAGCAGAGCAATTCTATTGTTTTTGTTGTTCCTTTACTGAACGGACAACATTTGTGTGCACTTTGGTTATTTCTGCTATTCCGTTTCCAAAGGGACAGCATTTTCGTTTTGTTGTTCCTTTTCCAAAGGAACAGCACCTTTTGGGTCAGCCATTCATTTTGTTGTTCCTTTTTCACTTTCATCTTGTTGTTCCTTTTCCAAAGGAATGGCACTTGTGTTTTTTCTATTCCTTTTCCAAAGGAATGGCACTTTTCGTTTTTGTTGTTCCTTTTCCAAAGGAATGACATTTTGGTTTTTTTGTTGTTCCTTTTCCAAAGGAATGACATTTTGGGTTTTTGTTGTTCCTTTTCCAAAGGAACGGCACTTGCGTTTCTGTTGTTCCTTTTCCAAAGGAACGACACTTTTGAATTTTGTTGTTCCTTTTCCAAAGGAACGGCATTTGTGTTTTCTGTTGTTCCTTTTCCAAAGGAACGACACTTCCATTTTCTGATGTTCCTTTTCCAAAGGAACAACACTTGTATTTTCTTGCCCTTCTGTTTTTAAACGACAACATTATCGTCTTCCTTTCACTTATGCTTGTTCTCCTTACTGTTCTAATCTAAAGATACCCGTTGTTCCTCCTGTTTTGGGTCTTTTGGAGCACAACTATACACACATGTAATGGATACAAAGCTGGAGCATACCGAAATCAGCAAATTATATAAAATCGCTATTTTTTAAAGAAATTGCTATGAATTGATGGGAGGAAAGAGGAAAGGACATAATTATTCATCACTTTTGCTGTCATTATCTTACTAGTGCCGATATGATTGGTTATTTTTATCATGTTGATTCTTTTTAAATCCCCATAATCTTCTTTGATTATTATTAAGGAATAAGAACAAAGGGTCTATATTTTCCTATTGAGATGTTAAGACTTCTTCCACCATTCCTACTCTTAAGGAGTGTTGAACCACCCTTTGTGTATAAATAGGAAAGTATGTAATGAAAGAAAAAAAAAAAAGGAAAAATGATGTTTATATGACTTCTTTATATGAGTTGTCAAATGCAGGATAGGGGGTCTCATCAAGAGCCAGCCTACCATGATCATAAGGAATAAAGTGAAGTGGCATTCCCACTATGGCTACCACACCAGGGATATGGTCTAAGAGGCACATCAGAAAAAATAAAGAGTCCTTGGAACAGGAGGTCTCATCACGAGCCGGCCTGCCCACCTTTCACTCCTTCCTGGTGAATGGCATTATGATTTAACTGGTCACCAAGCCAGCATAATGACCTCCATTTTGACACTGCACAACACCTCCTAGGCATACACAAAGGATCATGGTTCCATGGGTGAAACAAACAACTCTGTCAAGGTTATGGACACCTTTCGGCAGCAGAGCTCTGTTAATGGTATTGAAGTCACATTCTGTATACACCAATAGTAATCGTTAACACCCTTCTCTGTCTTATACCTTTGTAATCTGTCAAATAAGATTATGCATATTACTTCCCCGAACCATTAAACACATGAAAATCTATCATAACCAATCATGACGGAAAAGTCGATAATGATCGCATTACACTGGTTGTGCACGTTAGTTGTCCTATCCTCCCAGCCTCGTATCATGTAACCGCATTTCCTTATTTATTAATCAATCCTATTATACACCTCGATTTCAGTAACCTGCTCCTTTTGTAAACATGGCATGTTGGCATACGTTGTTCCTTTATGACTCTGTACCAGGACAGATCGGCATGCCGCTCCCTCATTTGACGGTCGAGGATGGCCTATCACATTACGGGGGGGGGGAGGCTGATTTCATAATGTGTTGGCATACATGTCAGGCTATTATTCGGAAAACTCTTACTTTGGAATAGCAAGGCTTAACGGTATCTCGTTTTTCAATTTGCATGCCTTACTGTTCCTAAGATATTTCCGTATCATAGTCTGTAGCAATTAGTAAGATTTGGACGAGAATTGCAATTTTGTTATTGTCTCTATATCCTAACAGTTTGAACAACCTGTTGTTCCTTTGTCGTCTCTGCGATTTTACAGTGAGCTAAAGCATGGGAGGAAGATCAATTCGGAGAGAACCACAAGTATTGACATTCTTTGATGCTGCACTGGAAATCTTGGCAAGGGCAGGTTGGTTAGTTTATCTCAATCGCTTACAGGAATCCAACGAGACCGTAGCAATATAATTCTTGCATAACTTGCAAGAAGATCACTCCACAGTAAGAGGAAGACACATAGAAATCACCGATGACATAATTGCAGAAGTCTTGAGACTGCCAGCCACTGGACTTGTGTGGACGCTAAAGAAGGAGAGACTGCAAAAGATTATAAAAATCTTCTAGGATGAAGGCCAGAACTTGACGGTCAGAGGAAAGGGAGTTATACTAGCAGCATTAGGAGAGTTGTGGGCGGAATTGGCGAAGATCATCCAGAGCTACATCACCTGTGAAGGCAGGAAAGACATGGTAAGACCACGGCACCTAAAACTTTTAGCTGTATTAAAACAGAAATGCTCTGTGAACTTACCTACATTTTTAAATTCATTGCTTCATGATGTTTCCCAAAGTATAAAAATGTCACAACATGTAGAATCAGTAGTAAGTCACCATGGGCTGATATGGCTAATAGTTAGCCATAGTATTGCTCAGCAACAAACCAGCTGGGAAGAGATAATCGCTACGATAGATGGGGCACTGACTCTGCCAGCCTTGAAATGCAAACATGATACTAGTACACCAGATGGACCATCGAAACAGAGAAAATCAATTAGACTGGCACGGATCAGAGGGAGGTTGGAAAATCTCCAAAAGAATACTAGCCAACCTGTGGAAATAGATGATTCTGAGGACGAGCAACCCCTGCAATTGGAAGGAGGAGAGAATGAGAAGGAATTGGAAGAAAATGAGGAAGGAGAAACAGAGGAAGAGACCGAGCAGCCTGGACAGGTGGAGGCGAAGACAGAGCAACGCAAAGAAAGCCCATTGCAAAATCCATTGCAAGAGGACGAATTGGCCCAAATCCTGGCCATTATGGGCGAATATGCCCAACCTCTCAGCCCTCTAGGCCTCCATATTGAAGAAGAACCAAAAGAGAAACCCGCTCAGGACAAAAATGCACCCAAAGAATTGCACAACGGGGAAGAGAAAGAAGAGAATCAGTCCGTTCATGATGTAAGTATGACAGGAGAGAAAAGTGATGAAGATGCAGAAACGGAACCATCCGCTCCTAGCCAGGCTACACCGGAAGAATGTCATGAAGAAGAAGGGAAGAAAAAAGAAATTACCCAGGAAATAACAGAGCCAGCTAGGGTTTTCACTCCTAAGCAACCCGAACAAAACAATGAAGGAGAACCCCAAGAAGAAAACCAGGGAATTGGCCAAGATAACAATCCAGGCTCGAGTAAACAAACAGTTGTTCCTTCTAAGGAAAGAGAAGAAATTAAACGATTATGGAAAGAACAGCAAAGATTGTTAAATGTGATAGCTCGACTTCGACAACAAATCAAGGTTTTGAAAATGAGAAAGAGAGTAAAAAGGACCTTGGGGGTAAGACAAGCGATCACTACGGCAAAACTCCTCAAGAAAAAGATTCGGAAGACTCAAGTCCAACCTACTATTCAAAACCCTGTTGAAGTCCAGATTGTTGTTCAAAATCAAAAGGAACATCGTTCAGCTGTTACCCATGTTGAAGTGCAAACAGATGATATATCGGCCTGTGACAAATAAATTCAGACAGAGGCACAACCCTCTGGAGAAATACGAACCATGAACACAAGACAATGCAATAAGAAGATTCAAGTGAACCTTCTTCTCACCACTACTATGTGGGATAGTGATCCGAGGACAGTAACCCTACGAGACGGTTTGATGCAAGCTCAACAAGCAGCAGAAAAGCTCACAGAACAAACGGTTCCTCAGGAAAGGTATGAAGAATTACAACAACAGCTAAGGAATGTCAATTTATCCGAAAGCCAAGCCTTTGAAGGATGGCAAAAGGAAGAAGAAAAAGTCGCAAAGGTAACTCGTAGGTTAGATATAGTCATCAAGTAGATGGATACCTTATGTTCTTTGTACACTGACGTCCTAGCATGTAGAGCCCCTGCTAAGAATTATGCCTTGTTTTTAATGGAACGATATTTGCAATTGAAAATAAAGGCTGTCAAAGCAGGAACCTCTCTACAAATTAATACTATTGATGATTTTATAAATTGTTGTAAGAATTATGGAGTAAAGGTTCAAAGGTTATTGTGTGAATTCTATCTGCATAACCTTGTGTTAGATCAAGAGACAAAGCAGAACCCCAGCCTTTTCGTTGGGGGTATCTAACTGCAAGCATTTATTTCATTTGGAGTTAATCAAATCAAATGGCTTAAAGCCTATAATGCCTTCCAAAGACAAGAAAACAGATTAGACTTATGGGTAAGAGCTAAGCCTAGAAACCCAGTACAGTTATGGGGGAAACATAGGAATCTCATGAGGACTCCAGGCATGATTAGAGCATTAGGACCCATTCATATAGAAATCAATCGGTAGGGGATAGAATACTTTTTCACTATTAAATACCTTGCCGTTGATGCTGCTAAATTTCGATACCAGATTTCTAATCCGAACATTCAACTCAGGGAACCATTTAATTATGAGAACTTTAAGTTAGCTTCCGATCACTTGAACCTCTATGGCGAAATGATCTTGAGGGCAGGGCCATCTTGGTTAGGATATAGGTTTTGGAGACTGATTATTTAGCACCCTGCACCTGGATACCAAGCCCTGTATGAAATGCCTCAGGGTCAGACAGGCCATCTTTTTGAACACCTAGTTAGGCATCATGGCTATAGACCACCAAATGAAATCCCATCTCTAGCCTACTCTCTCACTGCCTTACATGTCAACTACAATGTTTTCATGAGGGCATGAAAAAGGGTAAGTAGGGGGGTGTGTGGAGTACTGAAGAAGGTATGTTTTTGTTGATCATTTTGTCATCTTTTCTTTAGAACTCGTAACATCTTTGCATCATGAACTAGGTAGATAATAAGAAATCATGACAAAATCTATAGGATTTATATGCAACACAAAAGTACTAATAATTGCCATTTCTTATGCAGGAAAAGGGAAAAATTAAAGATTGTCGTTCCAAAGAAAAGACAGGGCCAAGTTAACCATTGTCCCTTTGGCGGGGAACCATATGCAAACAAGGCGATATAAATTAAAACATCTCAGCCAAGAAAAGGAAAAGGAGATATCGACTCGGCGCAAGAAAACAACCAAATAACTCAGGATTAACAGTTTGGCGAATCCCTCAGGATACTTTGATCCTGAGGGATCGCTGCTTTAACTATTTTTGCATCCTTGATATCTCCGCTTTAGCTGTTATAAATAGGGGCAGCATTGCTAGCCCGAAAGGAGGATCCGCTGTTAATTTTTATGTAACTTTTCTTTGTACTTGAAACTTTGATCATCGACTCTCGTTGAGAGGTGATCCACTGTAACTCTATTTTAATGCTTTAATATAAATTTGGTTACTGCTCCGTCTGTGATCCTGGAATAATCTCAAGCGGTGTATCTCTGGAGGCTAAGGGCCCGTCCCTGGTGGAACACTTGCTCCTATACCATTATCTTTAGTTCGTGCGTGGTTTTAATTTTCAGCTTTGTTTGGTAATCTGATGTGTTTTGTTATTTTACATCATAGTTCTGTTATATTGGATTTATGTTAGACTAAGTAATATCGTTCTCTGTGACAGGATGTATTGTTCATTCTAACTTTGTAACGCATTGTTGTTCCTTTAATTGTTGATATAACATTGTTGGTCTTTACGGAATGCTATTGTTGTTCAATTACAGAGTAACTGTGCTGTAACATTTATCAATTGGTATTAATGTATTCATCTAAAAGATTACATTTAATTGTTATTGCTGATTCAATTGACATTGTCGTTCCATTACGAATTACAATCGTATTCTTTATAACTAAGATTGATATTTGTATTACCAAGATCAGATTACTGTTTTTCTTGATACTAAGGTGTGCCATGTGTCAAGTTTATTGTGCATCTATATTTGGTTCTAAAGTGTTGTTCCATATTTCATTACTAATCTGTTGTTGTTCTATTTCTGTGTGTTGTCCGATTTATCCTTAAAAGTAAAAGATTGCCATCTGATTTCCGTAGGATACGATTGTTGCACTTATTCCTGTAGATTAAGGTGTTGTTTTTTATTAGACTTAGTTGCTGTTACATTTTCTAGTTGATGTTCCATTTCTTAGTTGTTGTTCCATTTCCTGTTATTTGTGTTATTATTGCTTTGGTGTGCAGAACGATATGAAATTGTAGTGGGCGTTGACATTTGTTGTCTAGTCCCCAGATTGATGATCTGTTCCCTGATCCTCTTTAGTTACATCAGTTTGCAGAGGGATGAGTTATTGTTACTGGACCCTTGATTGATTAATTGCTTAGTTTTCTGAATGCATGATTTAGTCTTTAAAGTGCTTTCTTGTAAGTAGATTTTGTTTCCAACATCCATTTACTCTTGTATTTTGAGCACTATACTACTAGCATTACTCTGGCAAATGACAACCTCAAACTGAGTACACTCTTTGAAAAAACAAATCGTTCCTGGATTGACAAGTTAATGTGAGGTAATTAGAGGTGAAAAAGACCCTTTTTACAACTCGACAACTACTTCATCAAGTCTTTGAGCATTTCATAAAAAAATTCGCTACATCTAGGGTTTCAATGTTTATTCAAGAGGTATGACATACCCTACTACATCATATTGCAAACCCTAGAAACAATTCAAACAAATATAGATTACAATGTATCTAAAAACTTTCAGAATTCATATGTTAGACTTCCTACTAGGATTTCATACAAACCCTAGATTTCATACATAAGACTTCAACAATCAAAACCAATCACAGCTCAGCTTAAAGTAACAACATGACTAGCTTCCACTAGGGTTTATTGTAAACCCTAGATTTTCTTAAACAAGCAATCATACTTAAAGCTCATATTTTGACAACCTTACACAAATATCAAATTATCACATTGTCATCATATATCATAGATTTGAAATTCTACTGAGGTTTAGTTACAAAACCCTAGAATTTCACAAATACAATCATCCTAGAGAATCAAACTTGACTAGGGCTTAGTTCCAAACCCTAGGACTCATAACCATCAACAATTAGGTATCTAGTATTCCATCATCATGCACAACAATATCATAGCATGTGTTAGTCAAACCCAAAGACACAAGTATCAACAAAAGTTAGACATATAACAAACTTGATCAGATTAGGGTTTGATTGGACAAACATACACATCCCAAGGATTTCATTCCTAGGACATTATACGGATATTGAGTATACACCCTGCCAAACCCTAATTATCTAGGGTTTCAATACAAAACATAGAAAACCCTAAATTATCAATACTTCAAAGGTTCAAGATTTAGTATATTACCATTCAACCCTAACAAGTTAGGGTTTCCATAACCACACCAAAACCCCAAACCTTTGATCATCAAAGCATCAGCCATTTTATTTTGACTTCAACAATAACCCTAAGTAGGCTAGGGTTTCACATATTATCATCAACATATCCTTAAGTTATGGTTTTCACAACGAACCTTTCTAGGGTTCCATAAGAATAATCAAAGATATGGGGAAGGAAGATTTATCTAATGATGAATCACCCAATCAAGAATATTTAAGATTCGAGAAGGATAGACAAAAATACATGTTAGTAATATATTATCAAGAATAAATATGAAGATAGAAAAAACATGTAGTTCAAGACATACATTTTTGTTTTCTTACCAAACCTTGTAATTCCAATGCTTTGTCTTGTGAGTCCTTTTTCCTTGAGTCTTCGGAAAGTTTTTCCTAAACAAGGAAAATAAGAGTAGAAATGTGATTAGTATAATTTAATGCAAGCAAAATTAAATGGAAAACTAAAAAAATGAAAATTTTAATAGGATACTTATATTTTTAGGTTGGTGAAGGCTCCCTCCAAGCTTGAGGGACACCTATAAACTAATATATATATATATATATATATATATATATATATATAATATATATATATATATATATATATATATATAATATATATATATATATATATATATATATATATATATATATAGTATATAGTGTAAACCTAAAAACTAGACATAAAAAAAAAATAACTTAAGCTTAGATCAAAGGAATTAGTAGTGTAAGTCCCTTATATCCAATTCTTCGGGCTTAGTCTTATTTGGAAATCCTTCTTCAGCTACATTGGCTTGATCTCGGCTTCTCTTCTTGTTTTTCAAATTGTCAGGAAAATCACTTCTATAATAACCCATCTTGTGCCATTGGTAGCATTCTACCTTGGACATATCAACCTTCTTTCTTAGCCCTCTTGAGTTCTTTGAGTGTCCTTTATTGTGAGGGGAGGAGTATGCATTTGACACATTTTCTTCTTCATTGTTGGATACTAAAGAAATTCTCATTTCTTCTTGGGTGCAAGCATTCCAAAATTGTTCAAAGGTGGGAGCTTCTTTCCAACTATTGAGACCTAAAGAAAAATAAATCCAAGTAGGTGGTAATCCCAACAGTGAAGTGATAAATATATCCTTCTCTGGTACTATATCATCTATGTCTTGAAGTTCATCTCTAATCCTTGATATCCTTACAAATAAGGAAGCCACAGTATCATCCTTTGTCATCTTTATAGTCCTTAACTCATTCTTCAAGCTTTCTACTTCACCAATATTTTTGATAGTAAATAATTTTGTCGATGCTTCATACATTTTTTTAGCATGGTATATTGGAAATGTATGGGACAAGATTGTCCTTAATTATTTCTACCATTAGATTCATTGCAAATATCTCCAATTCTTTATACTTCACCTTGTCTACATCACTAGATTCTTCGTTAGGTTTCTTCACCTTCCCTCTGAACACATCCAAGACCTTGTTCTTTTCAAGAATGAGGACAATAATTTTCTTCCGAGATCTATAGTTTGATGCTCCTTCCAACTTGTTCTCACTCTTTAATGTGTTATGCATTGTCCTTGAAGATATTGATATTATTCCCTTATAATATCTCCTTATATGATCCCTTGATCAATCCTTTAGACTCCTTCAAGTAGATGCTCAAGATTGCCTTTTTTTTCCTTCTTCACCTTAGCTCTGATACCATGTTAGAAAATCAGAAAGATAGAAATATTTTCCTATATAGATAATTACTTGTGATTCTTTTACCTTTATGTTCTTATTTTATCTTTTATTTCATCAAGAAATTACCAAAACAATAACACAAGGACAACAGATGTAGGCAAAATACGAGGGAAAAACCCCTATCTAGGGGAAAACTCAATCAACAATTCTTCCTTTAATAGATTCTCGAGATAATCTAAGTATCTAGACCCATACATAGACTCCTTCCACACCAATTTATCCCACAATCCTTCTTGTAGATGAAAACCCTTCACAAGCAACTTCGACCTATCAACATCATCAGTAGCTTCAACCCAACAGTAGTAGCAGAAACAACTTCGACCAAACTTGGAGAACTTCTATCTCCCTTGATACACCTCAGAACAGAGTGAGATTTGTCCCAAAATTATGATCTTGAGGTATACTATCTCCTTCCAAACAAAACTCGCATTTCTTTCGAGTCCTATTTTTAGGTATGTTCTATGCGAGAGCAATTTATTTAAATTTTCATAGTTAGAAATCACATTAGCATTAAAGTAAACTACAGATAGAACATAAATATAAATTGCATAAGACAAGCCAAGACAAGAGGACACAAGATGTGGCGCTAGCCAGGGACAAACCCCACAATGTGGGGAAACCCTTAATCAATTCTTCTTTTATTTTCTTCAAAGTTCAACAGAGAAAGAGAAAGAGAGATAGTACATTTACAACAGAAGTCAACAAATAGATCATTTTATATAACGATGAGATCAGTTGAAGACATTCTGCTTCAACTGATTCTCCAAGGTGACTGCTTCACCTATCATAGTGTTGCATCTGGTCCACTTGTTGCACCACTGCATACGGCACCATGCTACACTAATCATCATTATCATCATGCTGCCCATTTCCATGATCTTATCCATCAGCATTCTGCCCATCATCATGCTGAGATCCTCACTATTGCTTCTTTATCGTATCCATGAGATCTCCCTAAAAGCTTGGTCTCCATTACTGTACTTTTACTTAACCACAAGTGCTTGAGCCATTGTACTTATCACCGACACTGTTATAATGATACCATCTAGATCTTTTCCATGACTGGTATGACGAGACTATAGTATGCTAGGAGAGAATGCTATGCCTAGACTACAACCATTCTTTGTTTCCATGCTTTATGCGGGAATGTCGAGACTCCAACTCACTGTGGTGACACCATCCATTGCTCCATGAGGTTGTGACTGCACCTTAAACCCAAACTAGGTGCAGTCAAACCCTACTGTGGTTCCTTTCTTCGTGACTGTGGTTCACTGTGGCTCCTTCCTTTACTGACTACAGCTTACTACGGCTCCTTAATACAACTTCATGCCTTGTCTGTGGCTTCCCTCATGACAGTGTATAAGTGCCTCATGAACATCATTACCATGGTTGTGTTTGAACTGCGTGTAACTGTCACCATTAATTACATATGAGCACCATATATATCTCTGCATGAACAACGTATGACCAGCGTGTAAACAAGTCTTTATATCTGTGTTTAATATCATGTATGATCTGCGTAGAGGTATCATCAATGACTAGTGTAGCTTGAACAGCGTATAGGGTTGACCATGAACAGCGTATGAGAAGACTTATGTATAGTGTATAAGAAGTCTTCAGGAACAATGTGTATGATAGCTTCATTTACTGCGTTGAGATGCCTTTATGACTGCGGCTAGGTCTCCATAATTGTGTATAAGGTCTTCCATTCCAGCGGATGAGATATCTCCATTTGACAACGTATAGGTGTCTTTGTTTGCTGCGTAGATCGACCTGCGGCTAGGGCATCACCATAAGGCTAGTGTATTACTCTTAGTGTCTCACTCCTTCTCCAAAAACTCAAGTGTTTGGTCAATTTAGTGTCCTAAATTTCTCTACATAAATTATCAATCCTGGTATCGTAAACTGATGAAGTGTAGTGCACTATACGTGCTAGATGACCCTTCTTACTTCAGCGTTTCTGAGTTTTATGTTGTTTTTGGGTTTTGATCCTTTAATCCCTAATGATTTACAATGTACTTAACAAAAATATTAAATCTACTTCTGCTAAGAATCCAAAGAAATGAGATGAGGACTAAGAGTGCTTTAAGCTAGATTTGGAAGTAAATTTTAATGAAAACAGAGTTTCAATTTCTGCTCTTATTATTGTTTCCAAATCATGAACTAAAAGAACTTAAGAGTGAAGTTGCAACTATTGTTTAATCAATTACAAAAATAAGGCTAAATGAAATAATAAAACTGAAAATGAAATTGCAACTATCTATGATGGAAACAAAACTAAAATGAAATATTGAAACTGAAAATGAGATTACAACTACTATTTAGTCTATTGCAGAATCAAAACTTAATGAAAAATTGAAAATGAAATTGCAACAAAACTAAGCGAAAGACTAAGACTGAAAATGAAATTGCAACTAATCTACTATGGAAACTAAATGAAGTGCTTAGTTACTCTGCCTCACAATTTTGGGAGAACAACCTCCTTGCGATAACATTTTGAGGAATTTTATACTTCATTATTCTAAGAGAAAATAAATACAAAAAATTCAGAAAAGACTCATTCCATAAATGAAGTATTAAACCACTTAGTTTAAGATGAATCATAAAATAGAAGGGCTTTTAACAAACATTCACCTACAACATGAGTTACTAAAATTGGCGAGACAGTAATGGCATTGATCAGTTTTATTTAAAAACCTAAAGACTAATGAAACAACAAATGAAATAAATTACTCTACACTACTTAATTCAACTTCTAACTACTGATAAGATACTAGAAAGAAATTAAACAAAAAGAACCATTCTACATTGAAATAAGCTATTCTGCGTTAGTAAGAAAATGGTAAAGACTACATTATGAACAAGGTTAGCAAATGGTTATAAACATCATGGAAAAAACACAGTGAATTTACAGTTCAACTATAAAAGACAAAACAAAATGAAATGTAACCTTAGCCAGCGCAGGGGCCCTCTACAACTACTCAGTTTATACATACTTAATCAACACTCCAATAAATGCTTTAAGATATCCATGAAACAAATAGTCTTCATATTAAAAACAGAGAATTAGTTTTCAAAATTACAGAGCAGTAATATGAACTTAATACATGAGAAATTCGAACTGTTTTTGCGTTCTTCACACAGGTATTTATAGAGAAATTATACAACTATTTTATGGAGAAAAATAAGCTACAATCAAAAACACGTAGCAGAAAGGCACACAGAATTCTCTTCCTCGGTTGCTGGAGACATAAATCTAAGGTAATGGTTGTTTGATTCAGTTTGCACAGATGGCTATTGAAGTTTGTGGGTTCAGGAAATTGTTTCGGATCCCATCACTAAGAAACGTGTACAAAACAGAGTCTTGTTTGCCTTAGGTCTCTACGTTTGACTTCTCCTTTGACCGGAGTCTTCCTTGTCGACCTGGGCTAGGTGAATAGGACACGATCCATGCCATGATGTTTTCCAAGCTGCCCATGTAGTTATTTTCTCCTCCTGACACCTGGAACCTGTAAAAGCATGGAAATAGATACAGAACAACCAATTAGCTACAGAATAAGTTTGTGTTCTATAGCTAAAAGACAAAAACTTATTCAAATAGCAATCATAAAATTATAACATGAAAATCACTAAAATGTTCTCCTTAAGGCAATGTATAATGGTTATTGGTGATAGGAATGCATTTTCCATCGAAAAACAAAGAAGAAGGGATGAGAAAAGTTTCTAAGGAAAGGGCAGTTTTGAGACTCAACATACCCCCACTGCAAGACTATTGCATGTCCCCATGCAATCAAAATTGTGAACTTCCTCCTTCTACTGCATTTGTTCTGATACTTCAGCCAACACATCCAACTTCCTCCTTTCTTTTCTTTGCACCAACTGCCATCCTTGGCTTCCTCGTGAGAAATCTTTACTTGAGGTTAATCAGTGCCCGATTCAACTTCTTATTTTTCTTTTTTTAGTTTTATGTTCTTCTTGTTCCATAACCCCAAGTGTAGCATGGTGTTATCATGAATAGCTCTATCCACCTTATTCTATTCCTTAAAATTTTCATTTTCTTTTTGGATGTGCCTGTTCAGAATTTCTAGCTCATAGATCTCTTGTTTGAGAGAGCTTATTAGAGTTTCGTGTGTGGTGGCAGGCTGCTCTGGTTTAGCTGAAGTCCCTGGATCTACTGATGTACTTTTTTTCTCCAATGAATCTATGTATTCATAGATTTTTTTTTGTATTGGATCAATGCCCGGAGAAACTCTTCTTGGGCTGCGCTCAAAGTTTTGTAGAGGAGAGTTTTGTGGGCTTTGCTCATATGGAATATTGTCAGGGGACTGAGCTAGAGTTTCTTTCTCCAAATTTAGAAATTGAGCCTCTTTTGTTTTCACCTTCTTCACTTTGCCCCGGAGTCTAGAACTCCTCCTCAAGTTTTGGGAGCCTATGATCTCTTCTTCTGTATCCTTTTTCCTCTTTCCTTTCTACTTATATTTCTTGATCTGTTCCCTGATTTTCATTAGTCTTTCAGAAAGCAGTTGTTCATCCTCTTTAGGTGATGAAGGTTCGGGAATATCCCTGTGGGTTTCTTCAACCTTTTCTTTCATTTTTCTCCTCTGCTTAGTCTGCTTTCTGATCTCTGTTAATTTCTCAGAGATTGGTTCTTCTTCATCATTTTTCTGTGCTAAAGTTTCAAGGGTGTTTTGAATAGTGAGATTGGTCTTCTCCCTCCTACTTCTTTTAACATGACTTCCATAAGACAAATCTGGAGTATCTTGGAATAAATTCCTTACCAAGAAGTCCTCCCATGTATCCCCTACATTTCTCAAATGAAATTCAACTAAAATCTTCACTAGTCCATGGTGATATAGAGTGGTTTCTATTGACTCAACTTTCTTTTGAACATTAGTTTCCATTCTTCTCAGACTATTCAAAAGGAAAAAGGGAAGATTGAGGGATCCATTCTCTAGAAAATTCATTAACAATCATATATGATAGACATACATAGATCCAAACCTCCCTTCACATGTAATAAATTTTTGCAGTATTAACAACATGCTACTCTATTTGTTTTTGAGTGCAGAGATTGGAATCCCTTTTCTAAAAACTGAACTATCCATACCTGGATTTTTAAGAATGGCCTTCCAAGATTCATCATGAAACTCTTTGTTCTTGAACCACTTTCCTCTTAGCCTTGGAAGTTCTATTGCTTTAGCTATGAAGGACTTGGTAACTGCAAATTTGATGTCACCTATTTCCACTTCCATTCCATCAAATGAACTGGCAAAGGATTTAGTGATTTCCTTATGGTAACCATTGAATTTTTCAATAAAACACAACCAACCAGCCTTCTGTAACATTCCCTTCAGCTGCGGATAACCCTCCATGTATTGAACCCCTACGGGTTCAGTTCTAACAATAAGCCCCATAACCTCTGTTCTCGGCTACTCTTTAAAATTTCTCTCATTGTCTACGAAATGGAATGACTGCATAAAGAGGACTGCGTATACAAAAATGGAACAACTGGGTATATAGAAACAGAACGACTATGGATATGGAAACGGGATGACAGAGTATATAGAAGCAGGATGACTGTGAATAAGAAATAAAACGACTGTATATACAGAATATATGGAAACAGAGTAGCTGTATACGCAAAATGTGTGGAAACAGAGTGACTGTATGCACAAAGTATATGAAAACAGAGTGACTGTATGCACAAAGTGGCTGCGTAAATGTGAGAGAAAAACTTAGTGTAATAAATTAACAATCAGGGTTTGAAGAGTCGTATATAGATAGGTAATGTCGTTAATCTAACTGTTAACAAGTGTGGCTGTAGAAGTTCGGTTAAGTACAAGTTCATGGAGTTTAAAACGAAGATTAATTATGAAGTAATTATTGGACTGTTTGGCATTGAAGACGGAAGATATGGCGAAGACATCGTGGTAGTATCACATAATGATTAATCAAGGAGACATGTGATGATACATGTTATACAAGCTTATGTTTTTGTATTGCTTTTTGAAATAAATTTTTGTATTTTACCTTTGGAACCTTACCTTCTGCTTTTTGATGTTTGCTTCCACAAGCGCTTTAGGCATGATTGGTCTTCAAAGTTGTTTTTTTTCAATTACCTGCATACAAGATTTTATTATGAACTGGCCACTTTGTGCTTGGACTGATAATCAAATTGTTGCTGCAGAATCAGATTAGTTGTAGAACAGGATGAGCTGCGGAACGGAATCAGCTGCAGAACATGGAAACAACTGCAAAATGTAAAACAGAGAGTAAAATATGGCTTATGAATCAATGAAATGGAAATGGTTGCGTGAGTAAAAATATGACAAGATGATAAATGAAAATGGAGATGAAAGAAATGCTGGAAAAATAAATAAATAAATAAAGAATAAAGAATCAAATAAAATAAAAAAAATAAAAAAATTATTGGTGAAATATGGCAATGGATTGAAGTGAAACTGTAAAAGTAAAACAGAGTGAAATGAGATGAGACAATAAATTTTGTAGAATGCATAATGAGTCACTACTTTTTAGAAAAAAATGGAAAATATAGGTTGTCAGAGTCTTCTGATTTTCACCCTGTATTTTCTATATAAGCATGCCAATCAGTTATTGGTTTTCAACCTTATACAATTTATATATTTTTTGTTTTTTTCATAGCAAAAATAAAGACTAAGTTGGTGGAGAAGAAGGATTCTTCTTCACTAACTTCATTTCAGAATTGTTTTGGAAGATCTTGATGAACTCTTCCTTTGATATTGGTTTTTGATATATTTTCAATATGTGACCATTCACAAGAAGAGGAGTTTGACTTTCATCTATTATTCTGATCCTCACTGCTCCATTACTAAAAAAAAATTCAATATCATATGGCCCAAGCCAATGAGTTCGAAACTTCCCTTGAAAATCTTTAAACTTTGAATCAAATAAAAATTCCCAATCTCCTTCTTGAAACCTCTTGTCATTGATGTATTTGTCATGCCATTTAGCCCTCTGTTGTTGGACTATACCAGTCCTTTGAATTGCCTCTTGTTTGATTTCATCAAGTTCATTTAATTGCTCCAGTCTATGCTTTTGAGCTTTTGATAAATCCATCCCCAACTAGACTTCCATCTTGAAGGTTCTAATTTGGAACTCTATGGGGAATAGGACTTGCTTCCCATAAACAAGTTCATAGGGTGTATGTCCTGTTGCGTTCCTCCATGTAGTTCTATAGGCCCATAAGGCTTCAGGAAGCCTTTCTTCCCAATCTCTTCGATGTAGATGCACAGTCTTGGTGAGGATTCCTTCAATCACTTTATTTGTAGACTCTACTTGACCATTTGCTTGTGGAGGATAGGGAGTAGATTTCCTATTCTTGATCTTCTACTCCTCCATAAGCCTTTCAATATTTTGGATGTGAATTGAGATCCCTGATCTGTCACAATTTCTCTTGGAACACCAAAGTGAGTAAAGATGTCCTCAAAAAGAAAACTAACTATAGATTTTTCGTTAGCAAAAAGTAATGCTTTGGCTTCTACCCATTTGGTGACATAATCAGTGCATACCAATATATACTTTTTCTGCTTAGATGGAGGATTAATTGGTCCAATAAAGTCTAAAGCCCATTTTTCAAAGGGTTCAATAAGTACCTGAGTTTGTAATGCCATTTCATTTGAGGGAGTAATTTTCCCTACCCTTTGGTAGTTGTCGCACCTCCTGACATATCCTTTAGCATCTTTGAAGATGGATGGCCAATAATATCCTAAAGAAATGATTTTATAGGTTGTTCTCTTGTCAGCAAAGTGTCCACCACACGACTCATCAAGACATGCTTTGAGAATATCAGGAATTTCATCTTCCCTTACACACCTTCTGATCATAAAATCTAGCCCTGTTTTATACAATTCGTTAGTGATCCATGAATATCTTGCACTTTCTTGAATAATCTTTCTTTTCTCTCTAGGAAACAAATGTGAAGTTAACTTCCCTGTAACCAAGTAATTAGCAACATCTGCAAACCAAGGAGTTTGAGTAGTTACTACAAAGAGATATTCATCAGGAATCTCATCTTCAAATGGAGAGTCTTCTTTGATATTCCGAATCTTGGACAAGAAATCAGCAACTGTGTTTTGTTTTCCAAGTCTATCTAGTACAGTAATGTTGAATCCTTTCAAAAGTAAAAGCCATTTTATAACTCTGCCATTAGTAATAGGTTTATTCATCAAATATCTAATTGCAGAGTGATCTGTATGAACAAAGGTTTCATAGCCTATTATATAATTTCTGAACTTATTAATTGCATGAACAACAGCTAAGAATTCTTTGTCAGTCACAATATAATTCAACTCGGTGGGAGTCAAATTTTTACTTGTATAGTAAATGACATAAGGAATCAAATCTTTTTGTCCCAATATAGCTCCCAGAGTTGTATCTGAAGCATCTGTAGAAATATGGAAAGGAAGTTTCCAATTTGGACCTCTTAAAATAGGTGCTTCAGATATTTTTGCCTTCAAGGTTTCAAATGCTAGTTGGAAATCAGGATTCCACTTGAATTCACAATCTTTTGTAAACAATTTGAAGAGTGGAGATGCTATTTTAGTGAATTTTTCTATAAACCTTCTATAATATCCTGTAAATCCTAGAAAAATTCTAACATTCTTTTGGGAATTTGGAATTGATAACTTAGAGATGACTTCAACATTAGATTTGTCAACTTTAATCCCATCTCCCGAAATGTGATGTCCTAAAACAATACCTTCTGTAAACATCATAAAGCATTTTTCATGGCTTAGTGAAAGGTTTGTTTATTTACATCTTTTAAGGACTTTTTCCAAATTTTCCAAAGCTTCTTCAAATGTGTTTCCATAAACTGTAAAATCATCCATATATGCCTCTACACAATCATGTATTAGATCAGAAAAAATTCCTAGTACTGCTCTCTGGAATGTTGCAGGTGCACTACATAACCCAAAAGGAAGTACTCAGTAGACAAAAGTTCCCCATGGACAAGTAAATATGGTTTTATCCTGATCCTCAGGTGCTACCTGAAATTGTTTATAACCACTAAAACCATCCAAGAATGAGAAATACTTCTTACCTGCTAATGTATCTAACACTTGATCTATAAAGGGTAAAGGAAAATGATCTTTAAGGGTTGCTTTATTCAATTCTCGGTAATCAATGCACACCCTCCATTTACCATTCTTTTTAGGCACAATTACCAAAGGAGAACCCATTGTCTATCTAAGATTGGATAAATGAAGTTTACATTGAGTAATTTTTGGAGCTCTTCTTTCACAATCTCCCTAAGATTTGGATTCATCCTTCTCTAAGGTTGTCTGATTGGTCTACTGTTTTCCTCAATATAGATATG